>VYXB01003934.1:1604206-1745273 GCA_013397135.1 Pachyramphus minor | reverse complement strand
TATTTTTTCAACTTGCTTTAAGAGCCTTTGTATCCAAATTGAATTATTTTCCAGGAATCCTTTTTTTTTTTTTTAATAAAAATCAGGTTCTGGTTTCCCAAAAACATTCTTCTCCTTATTGAACACGTCCACAGTTACATCAGGGTTTTGTTTGGTGCATAATACAAAGATATTTATGTTTGTAAATCAGATCAGTTTTTCTATAGAAGCTACTAAGATTAAACTCTGTTACTCCATTTTTTCATGGCCATTTTTGGGGAAGAAGAGGTCATCTGCTGCCCCAAGTGAAAAATCATCTAAATCTACAAAGAGCCCTGCTAACATGGCTAGGCTTTGTTCACACTGGTTCAATGTGTTTTGAATCAAGCAGGCAAAGAAATTTCTTTGAAGATAAAGAACGTGTGTGCCACAATTCTGAGACAGGAATAGGACAGTAAATGCCTTTGTTCCTCGGTTAACTACAGTTTTGTGGCAGACCTACATTTACTCAATTCCAGCGTGGTTTGTCCCCCTGTGACTTACATCCACATGCTGTTCCCTTGTATATCTGCAATGCCAGTTTCTGTTCTCCTTGCTGAACATTCCTCTTTCCTCTGGCATCTACCCTCACTCAACAAGCCAGTCATAACTGTTTCTAGGAAATCATGGTAATGCTGTTCCTGTGCCTCGCCTGACTGTTGGAATAAACAAGCTGAGGTTCAGACTGGTGAGCAGAGCCAGGAGATGATTGTTCAGCTCTGGCGTTTTACATTTTCATACACTAGCAGAGCATCTATAAATAGCCTTTGAGGAACATAAACACTTTAGTATAATGGGATTCATGTTTAATATGGGCAATGACTTCCCTTCCCTTAGGATCGCAATTAAAATGTTTAGACAAAATTAAACTGCTTCTTGGGAAGATACAATGATGCAGAGCATAATATTTAAACAAACTCCCAGTGCCTGACAGAAAATGGTCCTTTGCAATCAAGCTCTAAAAGAGGAGACAACATTGTTGTTCATTATAGCTACATATGCTGATAAAATATGAGCACTTGAGCACCAGTATCACAGAAGCTTATAGAAAAGAGGAATTTCTAGAGCAACTTACATTACTTGTTTCTGAAAAACAAGTTAGTAGTTGTCTGAGGCAAGTCTGGGACATGTTTTCATTACTTACTAACATCATGTTATTAGCCAACCAGCTTTGGCTAGACAGATTTTCATGTAGAGAGCAGTTTGATAGAAATTGCTGCCTATCTGTTCTTTGAAAGTAACAGGTTTTAATCACAGCATTCTCTATCCTTGCAAGATCCTTGGCTCTGGCTGCAAAGCTCTTGTGCAGAGCTCAAAAAAGGGAGGAAAGATAATTGTACAACACTTTTATCAAGCTCCAGTTAATCCAGGAGCTAATCAGGGATCGTTTAGCCCTTGGCATAAACGGGAAAAATCTCTGGACAGCTCTCACTTGTATCCTTTTATAATCCTCAACAACAGCTTGTTATGGCATATCCAAATTCAGATAATATTTTAGGAAGCCAACTAGGAGTTTTTTTCCTCTTTGCTACACCTGCATTTAGGAAGTTTAGGAAAGAGTGTTACAACAGAGATTTCTTCAGAACCCCTTTTATTCCAGGAGATGGTAATGACAAGCACAAATCCCAAAATTCATTAGATATTCAAGACAAAATGAACTATGTTGGAGCAACTCAGAAGTTTATAGTTTCCACAGCTTACTTGGAAGCATCTGCTATTTAGTCACAAAAGATATCTACTATTCAACTTTTACTATTTGTTTAGTTTTAGACTTGCTGTTCTGATCACTCTAAAGCCCACTTTCTCTTTACTGCTAGAAGGATTAAATTTTTATACTTCATTGCTATTATTAGGTTCAAGTGTGCAACAATTCATGATTGTTGAGAACACAATCATGCTAAGGATTATGTTCTCAGACAAATTCACACCATTCTAGATTCTGAGTTTTGTCTATGCTACTGCCAACATCTAATGAGAAGAGGAAACAGACACAAGAAATGGAGATATTTCTGATTTACCAGAGCTTTTTAATCTAAGTAACCATGTTGAAAAACTGTAGTCTTTGTACTACAAACAAAGGATTTTGGGAGCTGTGGATTTCTTCTGCTAATATTGCCATTCTGTCAAAATCTATACTGCCCTGGAGATATATACTAAACATCCAACTGAAATCTGTGATTCTATAATGCTTTTCTGTTTCCACTAATCTTGGCTTCAGTCATTTCATGCTGTGTGCAACCTGTCATTATGTATCTGAGGTTTCTCTCGTTACATATCCTTCTTTAATTGATGTGTACAGCCATGGTGAGATACATTCCCAATGCCAGCTTCTGACTGACTGCCACGTGCACTGACCATGTCGACAGGCTTTAAATTTCCTTTCCAGCCCTTAAATGTCAGAATGCTTATAGCATGCTGGAGCCTTGGAAGCACAATGACACATGTTTTTGCAGTTTTAGCTATCTTCATCCCATTCGAACTAGAAGCTGGTATTTCCCCTCTCACACACATCAGCTGTGTTAGGTTCTTGCAGAGCTATTGTGACACCACACTGTGTGGAAGACTGGTGCAGCTTGAAACCTGAGATTAGACACAGCTTCCCAGTCCACGTGCTTGCAAAGCTGTGTCGATCTTCCAGTCCCCCTCTGCACCCCGCCCTGTGGCGCAATCAGCATTGATAAGATCAGCAGAAACGGAGCCCATGTCAAGCTAGGCTGTGTTCAGTCTGGTATGAATATTCTGCTTGTTATAATTCATCACGATCCTTCACATCTGATTTATGCTGGCATCGTGCCCTTGTGGCCAGAGGGGAACTCCTGTGCTGCCATCTAGGAAGGGCTCAGTGGTCTCAGAGTGCTTGATCTACCACATCAAACCCTCTCATGTCTTTGCATTAAATCTTTAAAAGGGCAGCATTTTAAACTGTGATATTGTGGAGACACTTTTATCTTTGCTTTGTTTTATGAGGCTTAGCTAAATTTCCTTGTTTGAATTGGCCTTTAAAGTACCTGCTAGAATATAGCATGACTTTTCTTACAGCCCACCCCCCCACACCAAAAAAAACCCACCCTGAAACAACCCAGAAAAACCCCCAGCAAGATCCAACTGCTTCAGATTTCTTGAGTCACTTAAAAGCCATAGAACTTTTCTTCTTCTTAATATATAAAACTAAAAATTCTGTAGTACCTATGAAGGCAAAAGGCAATAAACAAATATTAAAACTAATATGTCAAAAGATCCCTACCTAAAAATACTGAAGAACCATTAAAAATTAAAACCTCCAATTTGAAATAAGTAAATATCTATATAACACATTCACGTTCTGTAATATGTTAGGCTTTATCCAAGTGCACAAACCTTCTTCTACAAGGTTTTTCTGAAAATATCTTTAAAAAAAAAAATCAGTAGTCCAGATGATGAGCTTTTTTTTTTTTCATTATGGAAATGTGGGCAGATTGTATTACAAACACTTTTGTAAACTCAGTCATGAAACACCCTACATTTGCCATGAATAAATGCATATAAAAATAGTGATGAATTCTGAGGACAAAATCTATTAAAAATACATGTATGCTCTTACAGTGGATGTACTTTAAAATTATTTTCAAAAGTATTTAAAATGTTACATAATTTCAATTATACTTTGATCTTCTTTAACAGAAAAGAAAGAATTCTGTGTGGCTACTAGTGACAGCCTAAATGGTGAATAAAAAACAAAATGAAGTCATGTAATCAAAGGAAACCTGCAGATTTGCTCATAATACAATTCAGGTGGTCACACACCTTCCTTAGGTCTACTGAGTATCCCTGAAGTTCTGCAACCACCTAAGTTTTATGAACTAAGATTAAGGGATTTCAGAACACAGATCTGGGATAGCAGGAGCAGAGGTAAATTTAAGAGCAGAATCACTGCAAGTTGCAGGTGTAACCTGTCTGATCTGACAACTGTTATCAATTAATTTTATATGAAATGCACGAGCACACATGCTACCAGTCCCTCCCAATGCAATCCCTGACAGAAACACACACTGACACATCAATTCCAGGGCTGTTTTGTGAGGTACAATGTAAACACTGCTGTAGGCTGTAAAGACAGGATTTTCTTGGACTCCTGTGAGTTTTCTCTGGAAACTCTGTGTAAACCTTGTGGTAGGAATCCACTGTTTACAAAATTCCTAAATATGCAATGAAAACAACTGTCTGTTTATTATAAAAACCATAAAATACAAAATTGTCAGGGATCCTCCAGAAACCATAGCTTCCATGATGCTTCCGTTTTTCATGATACTTTAAAAATAATATAGGTGTTCTTTAATAAATCTTTATGAAGTGACAGTAATGATTTTGCAAAACTATTGTAAGGCTGGTTGAATATTTTTCTAATTAAAGAAGAAATGTTATTTTGGAAATCATTCAACCTAAAAATTTATACAGTGTATATATAATTTCATTTATTATAAAAATCTAATTTTATATGCTGAGTAAGACAAATAAGCTAAATAAGCTAACAAGGAACTTACATGCTTGTAAAATGAAATTAAGTATATTACTGTAAGAGTGTCTACAAAAAAGAATCCTGTCCCTTGAGAAGTTCCACATTACTTTAGAGACAGCATCTGTCTTCGATTATCTATGATGTTCTAATGGTCTAAACAGGCACATTGGTCTCTACAGTCTACATTCTTAAAAAAAAGGATGCAGGTCTACCTTCAAACAGCTTGGAACCTTCATGAGCAGAGAATAATGTGCTGCTAAAATCTGAACAAAAAAAAGGAGTCACACAATGTAAAGACATAATTTTACTAGAGCACAGGAAATAACTTTTCCAATATTATTATAAAATTTAAAATGAAAATAATATTTGGTCAGGGGTCAGCCTAAAGCTGGGACTGACCACAGTGTTTCTAAGTCAGAGCTGGGATGAGGGTCTGCTAACACTGTGCGTCCCGCTGGTGCATGGATTGCCTGACCCATTGCACCATCCACCTTGTTTCAAACAGAAGGGAGAACTAAAAATGAAAAGCAGGGCACGGTGAAAGTAAGATGGTTTTCCAAAAGGAATAAACTGTGACTGTCAAATGTATTAATATTTCCTAACATTGCTTCTCCAAATTAGCAACAGTGTTTTGTTGCTATAGGGACAGTACGCAATCGGGAATCTGAGAGAAGGTGAGACACACAAAAGAAGGTGTTATTGCAATACCAAAGAGCCCAGAGGTGTCACAATTGTATGGGAGAATGGAAGGAATGCCAAAATTCCTTGATAAAGATGTGTGCAGTACTATGGCATCATTGGCAAACAGCTGTGTTAAAACATCTCTCTCAAGCTGGGGGTTGCACACCTCCCTGTGCCAGGACCAGAGCACTTACTCTGATATGCAACAGAGATATGCAACATGACTTAATAGGTGTGGATTTGACAGGAATTAAGTTAAAAATAAATAGTGCTTCAGAAAGGACTATTGTTAACATAAGTTTTAAGAAATACTACAAAATTCTTACAGAAAATACTGGACTAATATTTTTGAATGAGTCACTACAGTCTGCTGAGTAACTAAAGCATGTTTTCATAACAGCCCCTAGATGCCATAGCCATTTTTAAAAAGTCAGTGCACATATCTGGGTGAAGAGCAATCACAGTTCCAAAGGGTATATTATCGTTTTCTGAAGAAATAAAAATACCATATTTTTTTATTCCATTTTATGTTCTACAAGAGTGACTCTCCTTTCAATAGCCTGATTTCAATGGAAAAGGAACTTTCTTTGCCTTGTTGGATTCCCTCCCCAACCCCCCAAAAGGAAGGCAAGTCTACCTAATTTTGAATCATTAAATCATGGTTTGCACTTTTTCCTAATGGTCACACCACACCTAAAAACTATGGGTCTGATTATGTTTTTTACCGGCTACTTGCAAAAAATTAGGCCAAAATTTTCACTAAAAGCTGTAGTGCTGATCTAATCCTGTGATCATATCTGTAACCTTGAAGATAGGGAGCAAACTGAAAACTGTCTTGAGGTGGTCAGCAGAAATATCTGCTATTAGAGAGGAATAAATGCAGATGGTCAAAATCTGAGCCCTCGGTTCAGCAAACAGCAGTACCAGTGATGGAACCAACCTATTCCTGTAGCCACATATTTCAAAATTCGAACTGCTTGTGCTGGTGGGAGAGCAAAGAAACAACTCTGATTCTGTGGAGGTCTGAGTTGAGAGTCAGGAGGCTCTTCTGCTTCCTTCATGCCTGTCCAAAATCAAACTCTAACAGAAGGTACAGTCTAAACCTGTCACAGCCTCCAGGTGCAATGGGAATGAAATAACACTAGATAAAATGTAACATGGGCCATAAATACAGTCCTCACATAAAATTTTAAGAAGTGCAGAATAACACCAGCAGAGGAGACTGAAGAAGAAAAGTTAAACTGCATATAGAAAGAGTAATAACAGAGTATCGATAAAAACCTAAAATTGTACTACATAAGAAAAGTTTCTACATATTTACATATCTTGTTTCTAAAGGTCAGAGGTGTTACAAATCAGACAGAAGAACCCTGTCAATATGTAACTATTATGAAATTTAATTATTAGTTTTTAAAGTCAGGAAATATTTAATTCTTTTACTGAAGCATTAATAGTGTTGCTTACTCAATGTGTAAACTTTGGTCTGCTTGCACTAGCACAGCATTCATAAGGATAAAAGCTTTGATCTCACAGTGATTGCACTTAATATTACAGCTACTCAACTGCAAAGCCAGAGCTCTCTTAGTTGTTTTTCAGTCAGAGAATATTTTGTGCCAAATCGAGTAATGCAGATGTATAAGAATGTAATTTTAGTTCACAAGAAAACACTCAAAACTACAGAACATAGTAGTTTTCAGGCAAGTGTGAACTCTGTTTGCTTCACATTCTTCAGAGAGAAATTTCTCTTTCTTTAAATACTCCTATTATCTGGGTGTTACTCTGAATACTGTGTTTCCCCATCACTCCTTGAGTTTATAACCTGACTGGCCCTTTGTTTCAGCTGATCAACTTCAAGCAGTGAAATGTAATTTACTTTGACATCCGGGCTTTCTGTAGCCAAGCACCACCCCACAGAAATTTGTAGGACAGATTGTGTGTTGACATAAGCAAAGGTGATGATTGATTAGAAAGGCTGCAAGTGCTGCTCTTATTCAGAGTTCCTTAGAAAGGGGATGTGAGAGTAATAGTTGTATCCAAAACACTTTTGAGCTACGCTCTCTGTCCTGCAGCAATTCTGGGATAATTTCTGTTCAAGTGCACATCCAAGGAACTGACTTTTTTTTCTTTCTTTCTTTTTTGTTACTTTTTGTCCTGAGCAGCATAACAAAAGGTTAGTAATGTTAGGCTCATAACTGCTATACTACAGATTTTCTAGAAAGGATAGTCCTAGGAGGGAAAGCGACACATGGGGGTGATTTCCTAATTGGCTAAATAAGATTGGACCAAGGATTTAGGCTGAAAAAACAGATGCTTTATCCCATCACTGACATCCTAAGGAACCTTAGATAAGTCAGTTAAGTCATATGTACACTGCAGAGTCAAGACAGGAAGTGCAAGTTCCATCAACCATGCATGTTCCTTCCATACTATTGACTTTAACTCGCTCTCTGCAGTAAGAATGCACTGTGGTGATGAAATATCTCTCCATCACTTGCTACAGTGAATCTAATGGATTTTTTTTCCTCTCTAGGAATGTTATTAGACATCCTCCTATATTTATTGACAACTTAGATACAAGTATAGCCAGATCTTTTTGTCCTCATATATATGAGGACAAACTCAAATAAACAACTCAAATATAACTATTCAAAACACACACACACACACGAAACCCCAAAACAACAACAATAACAGAACCCCAACACAACACAAAAAAATTGAGCTGCGAAGGTGGCCTAGGCTTTGCTCCTTGAAAGTCTCATAACCCAGGACTTCTTTTCAATGCCCAACTTCACATTAGAAAAGGAGCATAAACGTTCCCTTCTTGTGTGTTTCTTTCCCACCTGTCACACACTTCTACAGACCTTAGATTCCCTATGTAGCTGCAGCAGGACACTGCTTTTGATTCAGACTTTTGGGTTTTATCTAGCACAAATAAAAATTGGGAAGATTAATATACTTTACATGGGAGCAGGGAGCTGAAGACAGGAAAGAAGCCATAACAAAAGTATGCAGGAAAAATATGCTTGCTTATTTTATTATTTCCTGAAGGTTGCTACTCTCCTCCCTTCCACTCCATCAGTACATAAATTATGCTTGTGGTTCCTTACATTCATTGAATACCAAATCTTCTGCCGCCTTCCTGCTTATGAAGATCATGAGTTAGAGGAACAATAATAGCCCCATTCCTGGGCTGTAATAGCAACATTTAGAGGTATTTGTCTTTTCCGTTTTCTGACAGATCCATTACCAGTTCATTAGCCTTTAGTGGGTAGAGACATTCCGTAAACAAATGAAAGTAACTCCATTTAAGAGCTAGTGAGCTAAATACAGCTCTACCGCTTAGCCTGCTAATTATATGGAGTGTTGTGAGTGCACATTGAAACAGATCCATCCCTTTGCTGCAATTTTATGATGTTTCTTCTTAAAATTCCTTAAGAGCTAAGACATAAAATTAGCTTCCTTTGTCAGAGTGTTAGTGGCTACAAAGAGGTGAAATGGAAAAGCAGACCAGGAGAATTTGTGCGACTCTGTCTTCCTATAGTCCAGCAAGTATAAGGAATATGTATTTTTAATTCAAAAGATTGTTATCTTACTTTTTCACTACATTCCCTTGTTAAGGTGACAGACTACTCCAAGTATTACAAAAGCATTTTAGTTGAAAGGCCAATCTCTTTTAATTTTCAAACATAAAAACATTTTTAAAATACTGACAGAAGGAGTGACACATGGAAGTCCAGTCTTGATATGTGTGATGCAAGTTATTCTGGAATTAAATAACCCAGTATAAAACAGTCACCATACTGAGCAACAGGGTATAGCATTACTTGTGCCTCTCCACATCCTTTTGTCCACACTACATTTCAAGCTCCTATAGAGAAATCAGGAAGCTGATCATCTTCTAATACTTAAACAATAACCACTTTAGGGTATTTATATATTAAATAATTTGGAATTCATCCACAAACACAATTAACATAATAGAAATGCAATTGGTACACAACGCTAAGCCCTTTGTTGCTACAGACAACCACATCCTATTCATTTTTTGAGTATTTTTCTCACAAGTACCAGGTTTCCATGTCCCATCTGGACAGTAAGCCAAACTGCTCCTCCTATCTTAACAAGGAGGCAGGTTCCCCCAAGTCATTGACAGTAAGGTAGTTTCTTTTCAGAGCTAATCTAAGACTTAGATTAAATTAAATAAATGGCAGGAAATTGCAAGCACTCTTAACATAATCGTTTCTGTTATGTTAGTGAAGTTGGAGGCAAGAATGATGATTCAACATGAGGAACCTAAGCTTTTTACTTATTTGAGAAGACTGAATTGTGTTGTTGGTGCAGATGCTGGCTGTAGTTTGACAAAGAATGATGTAAATGTCAGAGATACACATTTTGGGAATATATGTTATTGCAGAGTCCTGTTGTAAAGATGCTTTTAAGAAGCTGTTGTCTCTTTTCCTAATTGATCACAGGAAGTGCATCTCTTGGAGAAGCAGTGAGAGCTGGGATCAATGACAGGCTAGTTTAATGCAGCTCTTAACAACAACCTGCAGAGATTAGGAGGCTGTCAGAAAGATAACACCAGAGATTTATAGATTGTTTTCTGAAGCCATTCTCAGCTCTCATGGGTGCTCTGTTATGTTTCTCTGTGCTTGGTATGTAATATGTGCTCCCCTTATAGATCCAAGATGTAGTTCTCATTTATGAAGAAAATAGCATTGCACCTTTATGTGCTGCTCAACTCATAACACCCTGGGAGAGCAGCAGGGCGGGTGTCTGGAAGCTAAGTCAGTTAAGTAGTTAGAATGGCTCAGGGAAATTTGAGTTATAGCTGCAGTTTCTTCTGTCACTTGAGTAGGGAATAATGGGCCTAATTCAGCTACTGTAACACCACTAAATCGATGGAGCAGCTTTATCAACAAATGAGCCCCTTGTGTGCTGAGTTGGGGCTCAGGTGCTGCAGTGTTTGGGTTTGAAGGTCCAAGCTCTGAAAGGCAGTTGAGGTCGTCGTGGAAGGGCTCCACTCCATCAGAGGAAGAGGAGCATCTCTTTTCTCACATTTGTGGCTTGGGAAGGAGTCAGATTGAAGTGTGCCAAACAGAAAGGGGAAATAAAAGGTGCTCTGCTGACATAAGAAAGGAGCAGTACTATTGAGTTTCATGGAATTGGCTATGCTGTACTAGCTGAGGATCTGTTCCCCTTCCCTCTGACTGAATAAACCAACAATTCTGTTAGCATTGCATCAAGCTTTACCGAGCCGGTTTGACATCTATACAGTTGCCTTTGAGAGAAAATTTTATATTTATGGGATTTGCCTATTGTAACTTTAAAGTCACTGCATTTTTTATCTATTATAAATTAGACAAGACTATTCATTGTAATCATTCCTGAAGATCATGTCACTTGTCGGTACTCAGCACGATACAAAGTAAAAATGAATTACCTGAATGGTCACTACTTGAACAGAGGGCACTCTCGTCTAGGGAGAGAGAAATTCTGAATGTGCAGGGAAAGGTTACTCCCTCAACAGCATATAAATCGTAAAGATGAAACCAGTTAAACACTCCTTAAAGGAATATTAGGAAGACTTTCCTATGACTTTTGCTTTGTTTTATTATTGTAAATCAGGAATAGAGAGACCATAACGACAGAAGTATAACGTATTGGGCAGTCTCAGCCCACAGATTAATCTACATTTTTCCAGCTCTGCAGAGGACTTGCCATCATTTTCATAGATAGATGACAAGGACAAAGATGGACAAAGCTAATTAATTTAGCTGCTCATGAGCTTGGTGCAGTGTACAAGGTGATGACTTGAAACTAAACTACAGAGGCTCAAAGTGTGTAGCAGTTAAAGTGGGTTGATGTGATTTCTTATCTGCAGTGAAACCCTTGGCAACACCACACTGGCCAGCAGCAAGTTACATGTCTTCCACTGTAACTGAGAAAGGGAAGGGTTCTTTTTCACTGGGTAGATCTGGAGATTGTGTTCATGGCCTGAGAGTCATAAGCTTCAGGTTAAAATGTATTTCTTTAGGAAAAAAGTACTTAAAGTTATCTATGGCAATCAATAAATGAGATGGTTCATATTCCTCAATTCTGCTAATTACTAGTTTGAATATGTTTCATTATTGCTTTTTTGTCAATGTACCTACTATGACAAGTAGGACACTGTCACCATTTAAAGAACTTGACAGAACCATTTAAAATTCTAAAAAAAAAAAGAAGGAATTTCTACAAACTTCTACATGAAATTTGGGTTCTATTTCAATTAGAGAGTACAGAAAAAGGGAGAACAAGATACATAAATACTTTTTTTTTTTTTTAAATGAGAAGTGTTGAACTGAGTAGGGGCACCCAAACTAAAGTGCATCTTTAGTGAAACTAGCCTTGAAAAGTTTACAGGAGGAAAGAGGTGAGCCAGTAAATTCATAACTTACAGCACAGGAATTTCATTATGTGGACTAAATGTGCAAGACAGCTGGTCCCCC
This sequence comes from Pachyramphus minor, assembly GCA_013397135.1. Taxonomy (NCBI): domain Eukaryota; kingdom Metazoa; phylum Chordata; class Aves; order Passeriformes; family Tyrannidae; genus Pachyramphus; species Pachyramphus minor. Next base: position 1,733,585 of record VYXB01003934.1, on the reverse strand, counting down.
ATACTGCCATTTGGATTGGTTTTAACGCATGCACCCTACAAAGGTCACAATTTGATCTGTGAAAGGAACAACACTACATGGTACTCAAAGAACTAAATCTATGAAGTCATAGCTTAAAACACAATTCATGTGTACCATAATGCACTTGAGAGAAAAGGTAACAAAAAAGAGTGAAGCCTGTGGCCCACAGAAAAATGGTCCCATCCTTATGCTTCCCAATATGCTTTCTCCAGACCACTAGGAGACAATAAAAATGTCCTTTGAATAGTGAGAAATACAGGAAAATTCTACTGCACGTGTGTGTCATGGTTTAATCCCAGTCGGCAACTCAGCCCCACACAGCCACTCGCTCACGCCCCCAGCGGGACAGGGGAGAGTCAGAAAGGTAAAATTGACTCAAGATAAAAGCAGGTTGAGAAAAGGATAGTTTAACAGGTAAAGCAAAAGCCACACATGCAAGCGAAGCAAAACACGGAATTAATTCACTGTTTCCAATGGACAGGGAGGTGTTCAGCCGTTCCCAGAAAAGCAGGGCTCCATGATGCTTAATGGTTGCTTGGGAAGGTGAACACCATCACTCCAACATCCCCCACACTTCCTCCTTCTTCCCCCAGCTCTGAGTGCTGAGCATATGCCATATCCCTTGGGTCAGTTGGGGTCAGCTGTTCCTGCTGTGTCCCCTCCCAGCTTCTTGTGCAGCCCCAGTCTCCTCATGGGCAAGATGTGAATGAGAAGCAGAAAAAGCTTTGACTCTGTAAATGTTACTCAGCAACAACTAAAATGTCCTATATTATCAACACTGTTTCCAGCACAGATCCAAAACACAGCCCCACAGCAACTACTGTGAAGAAAATAAACTCTACTCAGGCCAAAACATAGTGTGTAGTCACACAAGAGCGTCCAAACACACAAATGTCCAACACGTGTTGAATACTAGTCCCTCCCAGCCTGAGCACTAAGTGAAAAGAACTAGGAAATCAAATGCTACATTAATAAATATAAAACTAATGGTGCAAAGGCATTAGATAACTTCAAATATTGGGCAGATGCCCACTCCTTTCAGATTGTTAAGAGGATAGAACAGAATATGGAACATGGGCCATAAAAAAACCCCCAAAGAACAAAAAACACATGACAACTAAGCCTGTCTCCCTGGTGTAAACAATTGCATTTAAAATGACAGGAATACTCAGTAAAGCTAAATTTTATATTAAGACCTTGATAAAATCCATGTGGCAGACAGGTCTGAAGCAGGTGGCTTTTTTCCCCTCAGCCTTAGTAATATATTGAAAGTAAAGAGTAGGGAAGATGGCTTTAGAGCAGGTGGAAAAATTGCAGTGGGAAAAAGTCTACATCCAGACTATATTAATATGAGTTCAGTGTGAAAGAATTCTCCAAGACTAGATAAAAAATGAATTGTGATTGTCAGAGCATCTGCCTAGGAAGAGGCCCTTCAGAACTGAATTAAAGCACCAAGAAGTACTCTGTTGGAAATTTAAGTGGGGAATTTCAATTTTAAACACAGTTTTGGTTTAAGACTACAAGATTATTTTAAGTGTTAGAGAAGATGGGAAATGCATGAGATCAAATCATCCATAAGAAGTTCAGAGATGTTTTTTATAGTGAATTCAAATTAACAGTAATATTGAGGGGTTGTTAAGACCCATTGTGTACAATAAAAGAAATAAAATATAGACCTGCATAAATTGATCTCTGGCTTAGAGCAGTAAGTATAACCAAGAAGAAATATGTATTTCTAATGAATTAAGTTATTGAAATTACTTTATATAGACTTTATATATATATATATCACAAACAAATAACTTGGTCATACTCATCAAGTAAATTTAAACTGGCATGTTAGAGCTATCAGTAATGGCTCACACTCATCCAATCTTGATAGCCTAGTGTAAAACTACTTTTGCCCTGTAGGCACCAGCAAGGCATCTCTTAAGACTTGACCCTTCCCACCAAAGCTAACTGCAAAATCAGGCCTTTTTCCATTAAAACATGAAAACAGAAAGCCATTGTTGTTTTGCTGTAAATTTCTGTGACTCAATCAGGCTGCTCAAAATTAGAAGTGCTTATAACAGACTGTCAGCTGAGATGCCATTGCAGAACAAGAAATACATTTGGCCATTTGATGGCAGTGTTAAATTGTGCATTCCAACATCTTTGTTAGGTTCAGGCTTTGCTGTTAAGACCACACACATCTCTTGTGTCTCTCCTCCTAGGGCTTTTGCTTCACAACTCAAAATATTTTTAATATATAGATATCATGGAAAAAAACCCACCGAAGGCAAAAAAACCTGTAAGGATTAGGCACAATATGGATTAATTTATCTGGAAGATGTTGGAAGTACTGCTTGGTCACATCTCGGTGTTTTGGATGACTTGAGATCCCTACTGCAACATTCTGGATCATTGAATCAAACAAACAAAAAAAAACCCTTGACTAATTTGTAGTCAGCAAAACCCTTATAAAAAATCCACAGCAATACTAAAGGAACCTTTTTGTCTCCCCATCTCCCACACTACACATATAAAATAAACCTGTAGCAAGAAGTCTTGGAGGAGAGGGATTTGCATTTCACTCCTGTACAGCTCCAAGATACCAACATCCAGTACTCAGGACCTGTTACTAGATCTGAACACACCATGTTACATAACAAAATAACAATCATTCACTTCTAGGTAGTGTCTAACTACATTTATAGCTTTAACCACCTGTCAGCATATCATTCTGTTGAGGAAGTGATTTAGAGTGAATGATTCAGTTGCATATGTTACTTTTTGTTTGTTTTTTGCACATGTACAACAGGTGGAATTTTTTTCTGATTTATTAATTGCACATCATTAATAGATGAATCAGCTCACAAAAAGGTTCATGCAACAGCCTGCAACATCTAAGAGAGAAGCTATTGTGTTCATGGCCAATATTTGCATTGATCTCACACTGCATGAGAGCTCCCAGGATTTTTCCAGCACATAGGTGAATGCAGAAGCCCTTGCAGCAGCAGGCACAAGTTTTATGCCAGGCTGTTCTTCAGTCATAATTGATCCAAGCAACTAAAATTATTCTACAAACATCCTGATGGTTAAAAAGTGCTCACTTTGAGCTACTTCCTCCAACATTCTCTTTGCTCTCCGAATAAGTTATATTAAATTCACTGATCTTTATCTAGAGAAAGCTAGGAATAACAAAAATAGACCTGTCTGACTTTTCAGTTTGGACAAGAAATGCAATGAACAACAGCCAAATGATGCAAAGATATCTCCAAGTACATGATTTTGAGGACAGAGAGACTGGTTATTGGTTACCATCAAGGGCAAACATACTCAACTTAAGGAAAACAACTTTCACTTATTGGCAGTTAAAACAGAGTTGGATAGCAAAAACAGAAACAGAACACATAATGCAGTTCCTCCCATCCTCACCTTTCCAAGCTCATTTCCACTCCCACATTCCCACCTCCTCTCCCTCCCAAGCAGCACAAGGGCACCGGGGGGAGGGTCAGCACACAGTAGTACCTCTCTGCAGTTCCTTTCTCCTCAGGGTTCTCTCCTGCTCCAGCGTGGATCCAAGGATAAACCTTCTCCTGCATGAGCTCCACAGAAAACAGCTGGCTCAGGGTGCATCTACCCACTGTGTCACAGAGCCCTCCACAACCTGTGAGGAAAGTGAAGAAAACTCTACTCTAGCATCTGCTTCTCCTCAAGCCTTAGTGCTCACACTCTTTTTTTATTATTATTTTTGGCTTCTCCCCCTGTCACTAGAGCATAGGCTTTCTGTCCTTTTACAATACATGTCCCCTGAGGCACCACACTCATGGCTGAGGCTTCAGCCATGCCCTGTTCTGAGGTCCCTGGGGACAGCTGGAACCAGCCACATGTCGGGGAAACAGTCCTGATGTCCACTCACAGAAGCCACCCTGCAGTTCCCTCACAACCAAAATGTTGCTCTGGATACCTACCACAGATCCATCTTAGCAATAGAGACACCAAACAAAGTGTGGACTTCTAAAATCTAGTACTTGTGAGAAGGATCCTTTGAAATAACCCAGGTCAGTATCAGCAGTGATTGCACTCACCTGGTGCTTATTAGCACTCTCATTAAAGGACAGACACTGACACAGGTGATATGGTTTTTCAATTTAAGGTCTTTCTCCTTCTTTGAGGGAAGAAAAGGACCTGAGTAGAAAATGGCTTTCTAACTCAATGTTCTTAATATCTTGTGTTGACTTAAACAGCTCCTACTCCACTAATATGAAACATGGGTAAAAGGGCATATACCAATCAGTTTTCTCATTTTGAGTTTTTACTAAAGTAAACCTCTGAATCCATCGTGCTTCTGAATACTTTCTGAATACCTGCCTCTTCTTACTGTCCACCTTAAGTGGCCCATCAAATCCAGCTACAGTGATCTCTCTGGTTTATTGTCTGCCTTCAGTTTTAGAGTTTTCTTTTTTTTCCTGGAGCATCAACTATAACCAGATAGCATACTGACCTTGAGCAGTTGTGGTGAACGTGGGAAGACACTGCAATCATATTAGCAGCCCTAAATTATTCAGAGCACTTTTGGTAAAACAGTGCTGCAGGACAGTGAAAGCAAAGAACAATTCCCCGCAGATCAGATTTTTTTCCCAGTTGCCATCTGTAATTATTTCTATCAGAGAGTTATTTGCTATGCAAGCTTACCTTCAAAAGCATGTTTGTTAAAAAGAGAAAGGGGAAGAAATGCTTTGTAGGACCTGCACATGATTAAATGGCTTTAACAAAGCATAATGAATAATAATGACAAACCCCTGTCAATTGGAATTTTAAGCATTTTGGCTTGTGAATTAGAAGAACCAATGATATCAAAATGACTACATGCAACAAATAAGTGGTATTTGCCAATGCTGCCTATCAGTGAATATTACAAATGAGCTGGTCCTAGTTTGCATATTTCTGCAAATAACATTCCTTCTGCAATTTTAATGTACTCACAGTACAGGGAAAACCAATATGGAACTATTACCTTTATCAATATATTCTTCAGCTCTCTGAGAGAGGAACTGCTGTGTCAGTGCTGCTCTCGTACAGCCCAAGAAAATGATTGGGGTTTCTTTTGGCTTTTTGTTTTTAAAAAGCACAAGTTTAAAAAGCACTAGTTGGAAGTAGACAGACAAAAGTATACGTGAGTCCCAGCAGGAAGGATAACTCGAGGAGTATCTGGGTTTCCTGGAGTGATAGGTGGTGATTATTGTCATATTCTGTCCTCCAAACTGTATGCAGGAAGGCGGATATTTGCACAAAATTACATTGAATGTTTTCTCCCATTGTATTGTTATCAGTTATCTGGCAATCAGGATTTCATATAAGGTGTACCTTAAGCTAATCATTTATTTAAACTATGATATTGTAAACACTGTTTTCTGGCAAATGTCTTTTTACACGAAAACTTTATTTTATTCCAGAAATTAGTTTGGGGGGAAACAGGTTTCTTTCCCCCCTCTGATGTATTCTTCTATATGCAGATGCCTATAGTAATACAGGCCTTCTAAATAAGTGGTTTGATTTTTCTCATTTCATTGACAGAGATAGGGCAATATAGGTGAAAGGAATTTGAGAGAGGGAGAGTTTTCTAAGTTGTGCTTATACATTTCATCACTATCAAGTTCAAAATTAAATCAAATAAGAAGTTATACAAACATTTAGATATACTGCTATAGTAGACAGGAGCTGAGGAAAAGACAGTAAATGTCATAGAAGCTTAGTTTGCCATCCAATTTTCCTCAAAAAATATCTTTTTGTTTCCTACATCCTCTTTGTTCAGAAAGGTCTATAGAGAGGAATGGCAAGGCATCTATCACTTTATCACTCTGACGACATCCGTTAACAATGTCACCTTTTATTTAAACCCAGAGTTTACTCTAAGAAATCAATTTTTTTGACAATATATTGCATGGCCAAGGCAATTTTTAACATCCATTACTCTTGTGTATTGTGTTTGAAATTGATAGTACCGAATGTGTTACATTTCTACTATGAGATACTTATTGTGGGAGACAGAAACGTGGTGAAGGCCACTAACAGGTAATTGAAGTAAAAGAACAGAAGTCTGGTGGTTTTCCATTGAGGGACAGCTGCTCAAAGGGAGGTTAAGTAAGCAGAATATGTTGGATACTACTTTTTCCCCGCTGGAGAAATGTGTACCAAAGAACTTCAGAGCTCTCCATCAGATGAGTGTTCTGCTATCAATGCTGTAAACAATTTTGGTAGAACGCTGCCTGGGAGAAGTGGAGAGAGAACAGAGAAGGAGAAAAGGAGGAAAACAAAAAAGGGGATCTTTTAAATAAAGTTAACTTTTTTTTTATTATAATGAACAAGCATACATATTCCTTTGAATACAAATATTTACCCCTGTATACATAGCTTCCATTAATAACAAAGAGCAGTGAAGGGACTGAATATGGGCCAAAATTCTTCCCTGTATTTTAATAAATTGGAGCAGATTCCCTGACTTTAAGCAATAATCCTATACCGGTGCAGTTTATTTTCTGGTGAGGAAAATCAGTGCTACTTAGCATATACATCAGTTGCTGCAGAAGCCAAATCAATCAGACAGTCAAGGTGGATCTGTCTAGATCTACATCTAAAAGTGAACTGCCCAAAGCAGTCTTAAAACATTGACTCAATAGCCTGGTTTTATTAGCAAATGAACCAGAGCTCCTCTCTTTATAATCAGAGGACACTTGGCTGCCTGTGGACACAATGTCCTTCTGTGACTCCCTCATGTCTTGCCTCAGCCTGAAGCCTTTGGCAGGACCCCACTCTGCTTAGCTGCTCTGCACAGAAATAGCCATCTCCTCTTGTCTTGGACATTCCCTTTTTAAAGGGAAAAACCATGGAAACAAAACAAACCAAGCGAAAACCATCCTTCACACAACCTGATTAATGTTTCTACAGGCTTCTTAGGACCTAAGTACAATTTTATTAAATTCTTGCTCTACTAATATCAGCAGATTTTCTAAGTTAAGCACTGGCTCATGCAGTTGGGTATTTATCACATGCCTATAAAATTTTCTTTTTTTTTCCCCAAAAACATTTTTAGCTTCTTAGTCTTTTTTTAATGCGAAAACTTTTTAGGGAAGAAAAATGGAGAGAAAAAAGACTAAAACACCTGAAATATCTCCTTAAATACCAGTTTAACCCAATATTCTACCCTTGGGTTTCAGATCCCTCAGTATATAATGAGGCACCGCTATGATATATCTCATGCAAGGCTATATGACTGGAAAAATAAAACCAGTACTCAGGTGTTGATTTCCATTTTCTCTTGTCACCAGCTTTGTTGTAAGTTAAAGGTAAATGCCTTCTGATGTCTGGCTACTAAATTCTGTTTTCCATTTGTGTTTCTAAGATGTGTATGATGTTGCTGGATCTGAAACACACTGAAAATGAGTAGTGGCAAGCATCTTGTGGTACAAAGTGAAACCTTGTTTCTGCTGAAGTGATAGGGTGTCACTGTCTTCCCCTGGATCATGGACTGACAATGGATCTTTTCTTATGACACACTAACATGTACCCCAATTACTTTCAAGTGATGCCAATTTAATTCATTGAAAGGAGAGTCTGATAACTGTCCTCAGCCTCCGTGTAGAAAACAACACACATTCCCACTGCTATATACAAATGTTAACAACAATATGTTGAAACACAAGCTCGACAAATCATTTAAGCAGCATTTACTTTAGCCTGCCCCACTGCAGCAAAACACTTAAACACATGCCTAAAGGTATAGACACGCTCAAGTGCTTTTCTGATTAATGATGAACTGGAGCCCAAGTGTCTAATTTCAAGACTAACATTGTGTCTTATTGCTAGATTGGAAGAATTACTCATTCCAGTGCTATCTAGGGAGATTAACATCACATTTCACTTCCCTTTCTGTGTGAATGCTGGTGATACACAGTGGATGGGCTGGAGGAGCTCTGAAATATTGATGCACAACCAGACTTGCCTGCGAATGATGTTCTGAGTTCCTCAAGAGGCAACCAGAATGACCCAATCTTGCTCCAAAATGAAGGTTTATAAACTGTTACTTCACTATTTGAATGAATGAACCCTAAAAATCAGTTTTCAGGAAATGAAGGGGAGGAAATTGTTAAAATGCTTTAATATCCTCTCAAAATGTCATCTATGTGCAGGAATGGTATGTGTACATTCTAAAAAGGAGATAAATGCAGAAAAGCACATGACCATTAGTCCTGAGCCAAACAAAACAGAACAAAGCAAAACATAAAACAAACCCAATAAAACCAAAATCAAAAACACCCACAAAAAACTCCCCAAAAACAAAACAAAAAAAATGCAAAACAACAAGAGGAGAAAACAAAGGATAAGAACGTTTTCCTTATTGTGAATCTTCATTTCCATCTCAATGGTGCAAACAACAAGGTCAATGTCTCAGTTCAAAGAAGAATGCAGACCCTCCATTGCCAAGGCACCAGAGACAATGCCAGACTTAATTGTCAGATTACTGTCTAATCAATGATTTCTCTGATTAGTGACCTACTGACAATAAGCCAAATCAATGTGTTTATTGCAAGCCCTAGCCCTGGTGCTCTAAAAGAGTGAAAATCAGGAAAAAAATTACAACATTAAGTAACTTGAATCCCCTGCATACCAATTGAAACTGTCATTTGGTTTGCTTATTTACAGGGTTTGAAAGGTTTATTTGACAACAGAAGGGCTAATAAACAGAATCCAAGTCATGTTTAATTACATCAGTTTTATTATCTTAATTAATCAGTCCACTGCCTTGCATTCTAATATCATAAGGCTGTCTTTTTTATAATGGACTACAAAAGATTTCTTTATTTCCCTTTACCTAATTTTTGGCCCATGTCTATTGTGGCATCCTTTTTGTTGAGTTCATGCTCCTAGACATGAGGCCAGTGTATTAAATCTTCGAAAAACTGCTGTTTTGGTGGAGAACAAAAACACCCTGAAAGCTGAATGGAATAACAAAAAGACAAGAGAGTCTGTACTCTAATTAATTTTAGATGAAAAGGGAAAATTAGAAAAGACAATAAAGGATTTGAAGCCCAGAGGTATCTGGACAGGAACTTGGAAAAGATTGTGTAAAAGTGGAATTGATGATAAAAGTCCATATACCAGTGCTTGATTACAACCAGAGATTATATTAAAAAAATTTGTAAGTTATGACTTAATCTATGCTAAGAGTAGACAGATATTCAGAATTCCCCTGATAGCTGAGATGAATGTAGAAAGGGGAAACTGGATAATACTGGTCTCCATTTTAATTCACATTTCAAAAGCAAACCGTTTTAATTATGTCTAATTGAAATGATTTGTTGCCTTAAGTGGCAAGGAAGAAGACCCGCATGGAAATTCAACTTCTTAATATTTTTGCTTCACATTGTTCCTGTTCTTCATTTGTTTATTGTGTTGAATGCAGAAATGTTACGCCTTCACATATGTAACTTTTTGAGCTGAGTTGAAGCATGATGAGAGAGAGGAAATAGTTTCCATGGTGGAGATCCGGTGATGTGGAAAGGTGAACCATTTAAAGGTGAACTGACACCCTTTAAACACAGCTTAAGTTCCCAAACAAGGACTAGGTGTGTAAGCTGAAAATATGTGCACCTCAAAAAGTATTCTGTAAGTAAAGTTTCCCTATTTAACTGACAAAACTTCATCTTGGAGTTGATTATTTATATGACTGTATGGAATGCTGTTTCTATCACCCAAGGATTTTTCCTGTGTTTTATAACTAAACCTTACCATCGACATCCTTGAAGAAGGTACCTATGGATCCATCATCACAGAGAAGTGAACTGGCTATAAACTTGCCCCAATTACAAGTGTCTTCTCATTTGTCTTGGCAAATGAAACTCTGGAATTTTATATCAACTTCAATGGACAGATAGAGTGTGATACTCTGGGTAAGGCAGCCTGTAGCTCAGTGGCTGGGGCTGACTGAGATGGTGGCTATCGCCATGAAGACAAGCAAATAGAATCACTGTTTTGCCTTCCCCTGGAGGAAGGTCAGTGCAATCATTTAGTTGCAGGGCTTTTGGGAACATAGAAATTCTTTCAGAGTAGAATCAGTATTCAGAAATCACAGAAGTAACCTCTGGAGGTCAACTTGGACCAAGCCTCTACGCAAAGCTGGGCCTCATTAAGTCACTTTTCTGTCTGGCAAATGATCACTTTCCTGAATGGATGTGCGAGTCCCTGGCTGTCCATCGCTGCAGCATCAAGCCTTCACATGTCAGCATTGTGGTGGTGCAGCTCCAAAAGAATGTTCCCAGCCCCTCCAAAAGCAAGTGGGTCTGCCCCCCTGCCCTCCCCAGAACATCATCTCCTGTCTGGCTTGGAGAATAGTAGCAGCAGGCCTCCAGGGCTTGGAGGGATTATTTTTCTGGTTTTCAAAGGGTATTTGCCCTATAAACCCTTTTCAAAGCCAAAAGTTGGTGCTGTCTAAATATATTGAGCATTGAAATGTGTTCTTTTTGTCACTTTACTGTATATTTGCCTATAAAATAAATAGATATAGATTGTTTCTCTAAAAATATCCATGGACTTTAGTGTCAGTGAATTTACTGATTGAAATGTGCTTCAAGAGACGTATGAAAAACATATTAAAACACCATAGAAATAGATCAGTTTTCTGTGTGTTTTTAATTTTTCATAATAGGAATATTTCCTTGTTCGAGTCGTTTTAAAAAAAGCTAAAGAGGAAACATCTTCTAATACAACCTGTAAGATTTTTCATAAAGGGATGGAGGTGAAAAAGTAGTTGTGGTAGCTTCGTATGTGGTATGTAACTGACCTGAGGGAAAGCAGCCTGCCAGAAACCTCTCACGAGGACTAACTATCCATATAAATTCCTATGTTTGAGTTGATGCTTGCAGACAAGCAAAGGCTGATGTCAAAGTTCTGAAGGCCAAATTAAGACAAAGTTTTTTCTAGATTTCTTTGAAGAGCAAAGCGTTTTGGACTGTCTTTCAGTTCCTGTAAGTCAAGTCTCCTTGACAGCCTATTATTTGTTCAGTCATTACATTCTCTTGATTCTCTCTGACAAAGTTATCAAACACCCCACTGGGACCACAGCCAAAAAAGCATTCACCTTTATACAAAGGGCCAAATCCTGATAAAGAATGCACAGCTGGAGTAAATGCATAGTTTAGTCAGAAAATAGAGCTAAATGGAGATTTCTGCTGCACCTTGTCACAGCTGCAAATTCAAGCTACAGGAACTACAGGATATAGGGAGAAATAAAACCTACAGCTCAGCAGTGCAGGTTTCTCCCCACACTAACCCTCCTATACAGATAGCCACAGTACAGCTTAGATTCATTATACAGAGGTGTGCTTTTATTTTCCCTTTATTGGCTCTCTATTGTCTATTCCTCCATCTATAAGGAAGGCAGTATTTCTTTACTTTTATATCATTCACAGCTGCAATGGGAGCAACAATTAATCTTTATTCATCATTGCATGCAACACAGTCAGTCATAATACCTTTTTTTTTGATATGCTTACTACTCATTACTTTTGATATGCATATTGATTTTTATTTTTTTGTAATCATTGCTCAACTTTTCACAGTTTTTAGTTTAGTGATCTGGGTTCACTTCTTTTGCATGTTAAAAATGCCAGGTTCCCAAATGCCTTTCATTCTGCACTATATTCAGACCTGTTACGGTGTATCAAAAAAGACACCACCAGTGTGCATCCTTTTATCAATTTCTGAAGAATTTATATTCCTGGAGATGAATGTTGTGACCTTCAATATCTGTCCTATAGGTAGATGTAATGCTTATATGTGCCTTGCCATTTCCCTGGTATCCACAATGGGTGCACTGACACACTAAGCATAACTTGTGCCGTGATTCCATCTTAGCTGAAGCAGAACAGTTGTCTCAAATATCTACCTCTTTGCTGTAGCACACTTATACTTCTTAATCAATTGCAGTGCAGTCATTATATAGCCGGTGTATAACTGTTTTATTTATCTAGATGCATATATAAATGCATATATGTGTTTGTACATACATGGAAATACACATCTCACAGACCAAGGAACAACTGAAGATGGCGAGTTCCTTAAGAGGCAACTACTAAGAGTGAAGGAGAAGAGAGAAGAAAGAAAATTAATATAAGTGTGTAGGAATTCATTTAGTTTTACTGGGACATTTGGATCCTTGTTTTACAAGCTCCCATAATAACATGGAAACATTCCTTATTATTTAGAAAAAAAAAGAGAGAGTTTTGGTCGGTGCAACTTCCAAGGTTTCCACCACTGAGGCAGAACTCCAAAATTGCCACTTCCCTTTTCGCAGGGTAAAATTTGTCTGCTGTACATTTTAAGAAATATGATTCTCCTTGTAAAAGGCAACAATCTGTCAGCTCTAGGTTCAGGTACCTGTTTATCTCAACTGCTAGTGATTTTCTCCAAGTACAAGAGTGCAGACAGATAAGGAGGAGTGTCAGTGTACTACAAATATACCATCATCCTCTGTTGAGACAGACAAACTAGAAACACGTGCTCTTTTAACCTGAATTGAGCATTACATTGGCCATTAGGAAGAGAGGTTTTTAAATTGAAGGATTACTGTTCATTGCCGACTATTTTGTGAACAAGACTATTTAATGGACTCTAATTTCCTATAACTAATTAATTTTTTGGGATCCGGAAGTAATTTTGGAACAATGCAACAGGTGATGTTAATAAATATCGAAGCATCTTCTGTCTGTGTAAATTCTAAATCTCTAAATCTAGATATAATTTTTTCTCTTTTTGTCTTTCCTGGCACTTTATACCTAAAGTACTTCACAAAATAAGATAGCATGGTGACAGAAATAAAATAGTAGGCAATGGAGATAAATTGAAATGTCAGAATAAATAATTGATGAAATGTTTATTTTTTTTCTGTGTGTTGGAACAGGCTGTCCATGGAAGTGGGTGAGTCACCATCCCTGGGGTATTTAAAAGATGCAGATGTGGCCCATGGAGGTGAGGCTTTGTGGTGGACTTGGCAGCACTGAGTGAACAGCTGGACTCAAAGATCTTAGAGGTCTTTTCCAACCCAAAACAATTCTATGATTCTGTGTTCCAGGATGCTGTCAAATATTGCAATTTTTCAATGAAGTTCCTTTGTCCCTACTTGGATTTAAGACAGAGGAGGTGCATCACTCTACCACATCACTGTAGCTTAAAGTAAGCCATCCCTGCTCTGACATCTCTGCTCATGTCCTCTGCAAATTCAAGGAAAGGCTGCTTAAAAGTGGTGTTGATTCAAGAGAAAGCCTAAAGTTCCCTTGAAAGGACAGCAGAGGAGCTGCTCTTATTTATAGTGCTTAGCTGGCACATCTGCAACCTCCCACAAATCAAGGAAGGGCAAATTCTCTGCACAATTGGTAGCATGCTACAGAAAGACATGTGGGAGCAGTTAAGGCACAGAACTCAATGCCCTTTTGCTTCATGCACATTGCCAGAGTCTTCAAGGCCTCTGGGAGTGACCCATCAAAGCAGGCAGTTCATCGCCTTACGGCTGCCCTCATGTGCTCACCATCTAAAAACCTGGGCAAGGGGGAAAGCCCCAGGAGGGTGTAGTCAGAAAGCTGTTGGTAAAATCACCTATAACTTCTCTGAGACCTGGGGATTCTTTTGCAGACCGCATGGCCTCATAGGCTACTAGGAATGCTATTTTTTTCCTTTCCCCAGGTCTTGCAATCACAGACACAGACCCTCCCACAGGGCATTTTGAAAGGATACCATTTATGCAACCCTGCCAGGTTTCCTTTTCGGTCAAGAACAACAAGCCAAGATTTTTCAGAAGGACCTCACCCACCTCATCAGTTTTCTCTCCTTCTCATTCCAGAGCCTCATACCTGTTGTAGGTGCCAGTCCTACCTGTCAACTTCTGAGAAGGAGCAGGAACCCTCCTCCTGGTATGTGTAGTTCCTGCATATGTTCTGGAAATGTTCAGGTAACTTCTAGGTTCTGCCTACTACTGGCAACTCTCACCTTGAATCAAACTAAGTTATTTCTCTAGGTCCTTTGCCTTTTCACGAGTGAAGAGTTTCAGCCAAGAATTTAGTAGGAAAGTAAGACCAAGAAACCACCAAAAGTAGGAATGACAAAATATTGACTGTTTGTTTCCCTTTTCCAAGCCCCCCCTTTCTATCATGTTTATGTGCTAGGCAACAACATGCTCTACTCCCTGTAAAATCAGCTATTTTGTGTTTTCTGTGTCAATTCAGATATTGTTATTGATTATGTCTGTGACTCTTGACAATGACCCTATTTTCAGAAATCAAAGTGTAACATGTGGAAATAGCAGTAATCTTTTTAAGTAAAGTAATTCCAAAGAAAAAGGTACATGCTGTTCCATTTATTGAAGATTTATTTTTAATGCAGCTCATTGGTATTTATTTGAATTAGACTGATGTGGCAAAAATCTAGACAAAATATGAAATATGATAACTATTCTAGTCCTTATTAATATTTCATATTTTAATGTGTAGCTACAGTCACAAATAAAAATATAATTCTCTCATTTGGCTCTCACAGCTTGTATTATTTTTATGAAAACTAGATTCCCATTATATTTGCTGGTTTTAATCAGTGACGTGATTTTCCTCTCTGTGCCAGGCAGTTTGTGAAAAATGAGGCATTTCCTGAAGAACTCTCTGTTATAATGTTTTAGAATCAAACCCCCTTACTTTAATTGCATAGAGAATGATCACTCAAACTTAATCCCAGAAACAGTCTGGTAAAAGTTTCTCTTTTTATATGACAGTACCAGAGAGAAATCAGTTTTCTACATCAACTCCATACTTCAGTGTTAACACTTGAACTGAAAGGTATCAAATTTTGTGGAGTAAGAAAATCAAGCAAAAGCACCTATAGGATGAATGTACTCTGGGACAAAGATTTGCTTTGAACTGAAATTCTTTCTCCTGAACATTGCTGAAGTGATGTTAAATCATTAAAATCAAATGCAGAGCTACATTATTTTGTGATCTTTAAGCACATGTCAAACTCCTACCTGCAGAATGTCTGTTGAAAATGTGCTATGGGCAAGCAGAAGACAGTATTAAATACGCAAAATCAAATGTAATTTTAGAAAATGTGCTAAAATACTTGATTAAAATATGTCCAACAGTTTCTCTCACAGGATATACGCTTGTGTGTTCCCATATTCAAGAGAAGGTTCCTCCAACAGAACTAGGATCCAGGCAAAAGATTTGGAAGTAGCATGAGGTGTTACCTGCACCCTCGGAGCTGTACCAGGGCTACCAAGGAGGTGTTGTGATCCCTCCTTGCTTTCCCACATCCTCGCTTTTACTCTGACGTGGTTTTGTTTGTTAAAGCTGCTGAGAAATGCACCTCTCCTCCCTGTATACAAGGGCACAAGAACGAGTGACATGTTACAGTGTCCATTTATAAAGCTGAGCTGAATTTTTTCTAACTCCTGTTTTGGCTCTGAGGACATTTGTGGGCGTCCACAGCAAATCTTTGTGTCAAAGAAGTCCAGAAGTTTGCAATCTACTCTATCTTCCCTTTTTTTGGTGTTTTGAAATGATTTCTGTTTGTCTGATTGCCTTCACATTATCAGACTGTGGGACTTACATTTTTATTAGGATTTTGAATGGTTTAACGGTTTAATGAAAGGTAAGAATGTTTTTTGCTTTGTTGTTTCTTTTTTTTTCAAAAATTATTTTCCCTTTCCTACACTACTTTTGATACCAGAAAAAATTGAAGCCAACTAAAAGAATTTGCATTGCAAAGGAGAGGAACCTCCACAAAAGACATTTATGAACACTGACAAGAGAAGGAGGATACGTGTGTGAGTGGCACACATTCTTTATTGGATATTGAAGCAAATATTTCTGTTTGCAGAAACCACAAATAAAAGAAATCAGATGTAGTTTAGATAACAGCTAAGGACCCAGCATTGTGAGGTCACGCAGGTTATAAGCAGCTCTGACACCACTACTGCCTTCACAAATAGGATATAAATCAAGATGTATTTGGATGACATGTTCTGCAAAGCAGTACTTTTAATAACCACTCCATAGTAATTTAAGATTATCATATTACTGCATGGAATGCAAACAGGTAAAATAATCACTCTTGGAAGATTAAACAAGTGGAAGACTATGCTAATTCGAGTTAGTTTTTCCTCTTCAGTACATATTGCTACTCCTCTAAATTTGTTTCTGGCAGAGGTAAAGTAGCTCACTTGAAAAACTAGTGTGTTTCCAAGAGAGCTCTGCATACACCAAGTACTCTTGAAAATCTAGGCTTAATCACGAGTTTTATGCACTTACTAATTTAATAGTGACCAGTTCTGAGACTATATCTTCTGCCAGTAATGAAGAGAGTAATACAGATGGTATTTTGGAGTGGGAAAAGAGTGTGCACATGCAAGTTTCCCACAGTACAGAATCAGTATTTGCCAACTGTTTGTTTCAGATGTTAGATGTTTCCTAGGGACAGTATAAAAACTTGGTAATAGATGATCACTTTAGTGACTGCTGGGAAATGAAACCATTTTATGGCAACTACTAAAGCTGCTCCAATACACTTTAATCTCTGACCTGAAATACAGCTGGTACTTCAGAGCAAACAAAAGAGGCTTATGAAGGACCAAGGATCAAATTTCTTGCTGTTCTGCATCTTGTATCTTCATTTACCGTTGTGAAAAGCGGAATAAATCATCTGCTTTTCAGATCTGATTGTACTATATACCCACTTTACAAAAGGATGAAGGATGATGCAGGTAGGAAGACAATGGGGAATATGCCCACAGGGATTTATGTTTTCAATGTCAGGCATTTTGTTTTTTGAGCTCTCGTGATTTTCCCTTTGAACAGAAAAGTACTTAGGGAAGACACTTTATACACAATGTAACAGAAACCAATACATTATTTAACAATTCTGTGTTGGCATTTGCTGATTCTTGTTTGCAAAACTATGCCATATACTAAGAAACTAAATAATTTAAAATGGCTATCCTGTTTCCATATACACTTACAATATACAAAATAGGAAAACTGTGTTTGCTGCCATTGTCAGTAAAAATCAGTAAAGGAGATTTTCAGTGATGTATAGAGGCAATATGGCAGAAAACTAAGAGTTATGAATAATGAGGTAACAAAGTTTTTCAATGTGTATGATATGATAGTCAGTAGATTAATAAATAGTAACACTACTGACACCACTAGACCCTTACCCTGAATTTTTAAAAAAATGTTATATATGAATTTATATCTTAGGTGTTTATAGCTATACCATTTCTGGTTTTCATAACAAATGACAGAATGATCAAACTCCCAATATTGCTTGTATGTTAGCTGCTAGAAACCCAGATTACCATTTCAGCTGCTGCAAATATAAGTTATTAAATGTCACCCCTGCACTGGTACACAAAACAAAATATGACAGACACATAAGTGTCAAACTGGATTTGTGAAGTCTATTGGTAATCTGGTTTGAGGTGCAGCAGTGTGCTTCTCCTGTGGTTGTGAGTCACACTGTAAGCCAGATTGTAAAACACCAGCATTTAAATCTGTTCTACATTTCAGGGGGTTGTTATGGTTCATAATATTTATGTTCCCACACACTCAATGCCTTTGTACTCCAAGAGGACTTCTAGTTCCTATGAGACGAGCCAAATTTCTAAAATCCTGCTCAGAGGTTTATAGGATCTGAATTGACCACATAGTGCTGCCCTCCTCTCCTGAGCAAGTTTGTTTGGCATCTTGAAGTGTGCCCAAAGAGCTTCCTCAAGCAGGAAGGCAAAAGTACAAAGCTGCTGCTGGCTGTCACACTCAAAGGACAGACAGGCTCTAAGAAGCTGCTTGGGCTGAACACCAGTGTTGCCACCATCCCTTGGCGGACAGAGGAAATTTTGCGCTCTTCCATCACCACCAACACGGCAGATACACCAGAGAGACAACCAATGGACAGCTCAACCTGATGATGCTACATCTCTTGATCACCTACATCACCACCTTTCTTGGCTTTTAGGGTTTTATATCTTTCCATGTCTTCTTCATCTTGAATCCTTGAGTGACCAGTAACCCCATCTCCAAAACCTACATTTTACCGTAATTTCACCTTTTTTGTTTCTCAGCGAGCTTTGCTGCAGCTCTTTCACAACCTAGAGGTTTTCTTCTGTAGCTTTGCCAAGCTTCTGTGTCTATGAGAGGTCATGGTGGGGCTGGCAGGGGACTTGTTTCAAAAGGAAAGAAAGAGCTGCTACAGTTCAGGTTGTTGATGAATGGCATTCATACACCACAAAGAGCTCCTCCACAAGATCAGCTTTAAAGGTTAGTGGCAAGGCAGAGACAATTCACAGGCATCAGTTTTTCTCATGTCCAGCTGAATGTTTAACACAGTCATTCCTAGACTTAAAATTTCCAAGCTAATGGCAGAACTGGCTGACCCTCATGCTTTCATATTAGACTAGAAGTGAAACTTTTGAACCAGAAAAGATGTTTCCATTGTTGGATGACGAGATGACATTTCCAGTGCTTCTAATGCAGGAATAGTATTTTACACCAGTAGAGCTGTATATTGATAGTATTGCATCACATTTTTCTGGAGGCTTTGTTTTGGTATGGAGAATTTGAAGGGGTTTAAATTAACACATATATTGCTAAACACCTTGAAGAATTAAAACATATGTTTATAATAAAAGATAAGCATGTTTAATTTACCTAATAAACAAAATAGTGTGAATCAGCCTGACAACAGTCCCATAATTTTTAATTTTTTTCTTCATAAAATTTTTTCTTCAATCAGATTGCAAATCTATGAAATTCTTTCTCCCTGTAAAGACAGTGTAGACCTTTGTACAGTAGTGTCTGTACAAAGACACAGTAGTGTCTCCCCTGAAGACAGCATAGACCTTTGATAGGGCTGGTACAGCTTTCCTCCACATAACCAGCATTTGCATTCTGTACTGCAGTGGGGATTTCTAAACAGAATGGGAAGCAAACTTTAAGGGAAGATTCAAATGTGGATAATATTATTATTCTCAAGTCACTGAGGAAACATTCAAACAGTGGTTTGCTTAAATGAACTATTTGGTTGCAATGTTTGAACTGCATCACCTCTTTATCATGCACAGTGGCTGAACCATTTATGGGGTAATGTTTCCTTAGTCATCTGATTCAATGACGAATATTCTAATTTGAGTGTAAAATGTAAATAAACCAAAACATGAAATAAGTGATTTTGAGGTCACAATTGTCAAACTGAAAACGTCTGACGTATTTGTTAGTTAACAGGAACGAGGGAAAGAGGGTACAGATCTCTTGCAAAGCAGAAAAGATAGTGAATAGTGAAACATGGTGATGACTGTCACTCAAATAGTTTTCAATACTGGGATTTAGCATGTGTGTTCCTAGCAACAGATGCTCTCAAAGCCTCTGTCATGAATGACCTTTGAGTATTTGTTGCAAAGAACCACAATATTAACTGCCTCTTCACAGATTCAGATCTCCCACATAATGCTTATGCTCTGCAGAACAATGAGATTCCAGGTTTTATTTCTTCAAATCTTCCTCTCTTGCTTCCCCTTCTAAGGACTGTAAGAAAATAAACAGGCTGTAGCAAGAGAATAGGCTTGTTGTTATGGTGGAATACAAGCACCGATGTTTGTTTGTCCCATTATCTGGAGAAAGAAAGGCTGTGCAAAACATGGGCAGCTGTGTAGCAGGTATGGCTTGAAAGATTTTTTGGCATTAGCATCGTTTAGACATTTAAGCAGGAGGGAAAAGGGGTCTTGACTAACCCTTCAAGCTAAAAATTCTTTCCTCCTGCAACAATATCAACAGAATGGGTGAAAAATACAATAGATATAATGGAAAATTTATTTTTTTCTCTGTCAAACAACCATCTAGAAATTCAAGGTAATTAACACAGCAACAGAGTGAAGCTCTTTCTCCTCATCCTTTCCTTACCCACCCACTCTTTCCCTTCTTAGACAGAGTAAGGTACTAGAAAATAAGAAGTCACATCAAATTCAAAGCGTGGTCCTGAGCTTCTGGGCCCCACATCACTATTGCAGGGTGAAATGGGGCCCAAACATCCTTAATTTTCTGATTTAAAATTCTGAAAGTTCAGTGTGTTGACTGCTGATGTGACAGATCCCTTGCAGAGATGAAATAGGGGAAAGCACTGTCAAGGCAGTCATGCTGTCTGTTTTGAGTTAAAGGAATTTCGTGGGTTCCATGCAGTGTCTGCTCTGCCCAGTCTACCCTCCTCCTTCCTGCAGTGCCTTGGCTGAGATCCCTTGGGGACACACAGGGATGAGTCACTTCTGGTGACCTACAGGAGTCCCACTGTCTGGGTCACCTGTGGGAGTCCCACCAGCAGATCCTGTGGGACATCCCTGGTCTGCACTGCTTCCTTCTGCCCCTCGACTCCTACAGGAGCTGGCCCAGTCACACAACAGCTTCCTCACACACCACCAACATCTTCCCCAGGCTGAAACCAGTACTATCATCTCACAGAGAATAAGCAGAAGGAAGAGAAGGAGGATGAGGAGGAAGAGCACAATTTGAGTTTTCTTATTGTGCTACAGCCCCTCTCCATATGGGAAGTGACAGATGACCATATCACTGCCCTGGTAAGACCTTATTTAAATGGGTGCTGAAACTCCTGGTCCTGTTTCTACTTTCTCCCTACTTTAAAAAATTTATTAAGTAAATTTATTTAAATAAATAGACTTCAATTTAAAGCAATCTTTTTTTATCATATGAAGTTAGATACCTTTTAGACAAACACAATTTCCACAGCCATTCACATGGCTACCAATTCTTAAATTGTCCATGCTACTAAGAATCTATGTTGACAGCATTTTTGAACATAGCTGTAGTATAGGACAAATTTAATAATTTCCTTTTTTTCCTCTAAGAAAACTTCCTCATAAAATCCAAGCAAATTTTAGAATTCTTTCTACGCTTTTTCCCAATACTTTTTCCTCCTTACTTCGTGTACCTTGTAGAGTATCAGAACTCCTGTGGATTTGTCTGGAATTAATTGCATATATTACATCACAGACACAATTTTTGCACTGCATAAAGTCCTCTAGCTAGGAGTACTACCATTTTTAAATGCATTTGTTTATCCTGAGGAATTACTGCCATGTGCATAATCATAGTCTATTTCCAGAGCTGGTATTACATAAATTACAAAGCTCTAATTGAACGCAAACAACTGTGTTGTATATTAAAATGAAAAGAGTAGCACTATCAAGGAAACAATGAAAGGACAGACAGATAACTGAATGAAAGGAAAATCTCCCAACAACTCTTTTTAATGTCTCCACCTGCTTTTGTCTGGGTGGTGGCCAAATGGAAAAATTAAACAAGCTTTATGATTTATTAGTTTGGATTCCTGTATAGGGGCTATAGAGCAACAGGATTATTTATTAATGTTTACAAAGAGTGTAATTTAATATTGATTCTTCTTTCTCAACCTTGTTTAGCTCCTGCCATGTGAAAACTATGAATATATAAGAAATATTTATAATATTTATCACTTCAACATCCACAATTGCAGCATTCTTTTGGTGTATATAACCTACTGAATTAATTCTTTCTTCTCTTTTGTTGATAATTGGGATTTATGTTCTTCTTGTGCAACCTCACACACTCTCATTTTATCAGCAGCAACTCAGATTAATACTACAAAAACACAGATGCTCTGTGCAAAGATCTATGGTCGACAAATTAATCAAGAAAAAGGTTTCCTGTTTTTAATGTTCTGTATTTTGAACAGCCATCAGCTAAATGCACTTTGTATTTACATATCTGAAATAAAGCAACAAAGGATACAGTCATGAAATTTATTTTCGTTGCTAAAATTATCAAGAAAGTAGAAAACATTTGAAAAGGAATATTTATCAAACTCCTGGGACATATTAAATTCAAAAAATAAGAGAGAGCCAGGACAACTCCAGATCAACCACACTGAAAACAGGAGAAAAAAGGAACAGAATGAACATGTTCCCAAAGGTGGACCCACAACAGAGGATCACAGGAGTGATGTCCAGAGAGTGAACCTCTGCGCAGTGAGCACCAGGCAGGACAGGACGGGAGGGCAGAGACAGACAGTGCAGGTAATGGTGTAACATGTTTGCACTCCCAGGACCACCTGGACTATCATCAACCTCAGGCCTACATGGACATCTAAGCCAACAGAAAATGGCAAACATGAAAATACTTGTGGATTTTTTTCCTTTTTTTTTCTTTTCCCCCTCTGATTTTATCTCTGAAGCCCTGAGCCTATGGTAGAGCCGTTCTTTGCATCAGTAAGGACCTCCTGGATTTATGTTCCGGAGTTTCTTCTTTACATGTAATTAATCAGCTTATTGCTTTCTCTGAACTTTTGGGTGTTAATAAATTGAAGAGAGTTCTGTAGCTGTGGGAACAGCAGAAGAAATAGAAAATACATTTAACAGAAAGAATCAAGGTGCTTGAGCAGTTTTGTTAATCAAAGAACCTGTTACAGAATTATGGTCATGACAATGAGGATAACTAACCATGATGTGATTTCACATAGAAAGCATTGGATTTTTCCTCAATGTTCATTTTAAAAATTGCTTTTTGTAGAAGTCTTTACCTGAAAGAAGGAAAACATAATTTGGGGCAATTCTATGTGCTGTGCAATAGGAATTCACCACAACTGTTTTACATTATCTGCCTTTTATACATTATGAATCATCATAATGTTTGAATACTTTATTTCCCTTATGGTTTGGGAATTGATGGGATGTGCACATTTGCCCTTGGGTTTGTTATTTCATACTCTTGCCTACCATTTGCATGTATATTTTCATTTTATTTGCTCCTGTCAGTTCCTTACACAGGAAACGAGTCTATTTGAAGGAATGCAAAATGGTGGCCTGGCCAATTCCAAACTGAACCGTGTCATGATACCGGTTTAATAATGCATGAGTGGATCTGCACTAGCCATAATTCACTGCTAGTGCTATTTATTTCTTTATCATGTGTCACTTCCCTTTCCTGTCAGGATATCAAATGGCTACAAAGTGCAGCGTGATGTTTTCCTTATCTTTGAGCTAAATGTTCCATTATATCACATTTTAGGCTTTTAAGATTGCATAATGAGGCACACATAAAATCTAAAGTGATCTTGAACAGTATATCCACGAGGCAATACGTTACAAAGTGATACAGCACCAGGGTTGAGTGTTGCATTGTGGCTGTATCTGGTTGGTAGGAAGGAGCACGACTGAAATCATTCAGTCATTAGAATAGCAGGTATTTTGCTCTTGGTTTATTATAGGATTTCAGGGAGATTTATACACATCCACAGACATCTGGAGTTCAAGGAACTTAATTGGGCTGAGATAGAGTCTTTGCAATTCTTGAGATTTGCTGCTAGAAACTGTTTTCTGGCTTAAGCTGCCATGTGTGCTTGATGTAAATGCTTTGGGCTTAACCTTTGAATTTTTACAGCATGAGAAGGTTAATCTCTTTCTCTCATAATATTCTTCTTTAAATGGGAGATGCCACATTGAAGGTGTGGCATATTTCAATCTCACTGTTCTTTTAGATTTCAGCATCAGAGGTTAAACTCTAATTTTTTTTATCAGAATGGCTTATGTGATATTAGTATAGCTATAAAAGAACCTAATTCTCTTCTTTCGTGGAACAAGTGAGGTAAGAAATGGATTCACTGTCTAAGATGTGTCCCAGAAGCATGTATTAGAGTTGCCAGCATAATATGCTATTTCTTATATTTTGTGCTTCAACTAACAATGACATATCTGTTATATCATTGTTCTTAAAATAAACTATCTAATAATAAGTGTTCCTCCACAGTATGCCACCAAACAGATGCTTGAAAGAACAGCAGCGATTCAAATGAAAACAAAATAGAAACCCTAAAAGGTCACATCACTTTCTGATATTTTAGGTGTCAAAATTCAACTGAGCATAAATATTGAAACTTCAATGTGTCAGTTGTTAGAAAAACTCCCAGAACCTGTAAAAGTAAGTCACTTAACCATTTCTGACTATGCAATGAACTACAGTAGGTATCAAAGAAATGCACTGAATATTATTATTATATTTGAATTGAATTTCATCTCTGGTATACAAATTCATTGTGACCCCAAAAATCAGCAATTAAAAATAAAATATCATTATAGAAGTGGCTTTTTAACATATATTGTTCTTTACAAACCCCTAAGCTACAACAGTGCACCAATGAGGTATCTGCAGGCACTGCAGCCAACATGTGGGGGTCCAGTTCCAGATTGGGCTTCTCAGGTACCACCTCAATTTCCTATGAAACATTTACATCTCTCCCCCCTAAATCCACAAAATCTGTTTTTGCCTTATGGTCCACCCTAAAACAACATATCCTTTCTCTTTTTGCTGTGCTGACCTCTCAGGAGGATTAATGAGTTAAGGTGCAGCTGCAGAGCAGAGTGAGGGCAGTATATCTTACTGCCTTGTGCAGGCTCAACCCTTCGGATGTTGGCTTTACGATCTAGTTAATAAAATATTTAAACACCTCATTTTTATGCCTACAGGGAGCATGATTATAACCATAGGCATAAAGTGTTACTTGGCCAGCACAAAACAGTGACAGATGAGTGGGCCCACATGCAGACTGTCTTTCCCAGATGTGCTCCAGGGGCTGGCTGGAGAGAACGCCTGTGCCAGCAGGCAGGACAGGCAGCTGTGCACAGGCAGCAGGCAGCTGGGATTTGTCCTGTGGGACACTGGGACTGATGCCTGAGACTGAGCATCTGCGATCGGTGTTCAAGGCATTAACAACCCAAACAAGACCAGTGCTGTTGGGGACAGGGCATCACACTGAGTTCTTGACTCTGTTTTTTAACACACACAACATACCCTGATTATTTCCTCCTATTAATCCTAACATGTTGAAATCCATCTTACGTCATGGTAGAATTAGTCTTCATTCATTCTGTTAGATTTTTATTTCTTGTTTGGAAGTGTAACCCACTTAGTCTCAAGCTAGCAGAGGTTTCCAGTGTTCTGCTAAAGAACCTCAGAAAACACAAAACATAAGGGACAGCTGGGATATCATAGTTGCCAGGTTTGCACTTGAAAAAAACACAGTCACAGATTTCTGAAGAGGGGGCAAACATAAATGACAGCAGACTACCGCAAGACACCAAGCTCATTTTCAATTTCTTTCCTGTTCCGAAAGATTACACAGCTACAGGGTCAAAAAATAAACCCAGTGATCAGAAGCAGGAGCAACTCAATCTCCCTGTTGCACTGAGCGGGTGGGCACTGTGGATTTGCGGCAGCCTCCAGGCATTGCCTGTGCCTGAAGCAGCCTCTGCTCTGAGATGTGCGGGTTGGGGAGCTCAGACTACCGAAACTTCAGCTTTTATGTACACAGATATAATCGCAAACCTTTTACATGAGTACCATTTGAGCTAACCCATTAGCCTTGCCTAAATTAGTCTGGCTGTTTATAAGATATTAAATGCACTACAAAACCTAACATGTTTGTTATGCTCTATAATCAGAGCACCTGTTTAAAAGCCCACTGCAGCTGTACTTCCAGCAGATTACAGGCCATTAGGCAAGTTATGCAGTACCTTATTTTTACAACCTAATCTCTCTACCTCTTTCACATTTGAATTTTAGAACCATAAAAATGAGATCCTTTCCCCTCCATACACCTTCTCCAAGTCCTTTAGTGATTGAGATGAGGAGAGTAATATTAATATTTATACAATGCTCAGATCTAACTTTCTGTTGCTATGGTAAAATACTGTCATAAAATATTTCATTAACTTTTAATCCTATTTAACACCGTTCCTCCCTCTTGACACTCTACTGAAACTTTGGGTACTTGTGGGACACAATTTTGATAAGAGATAGAATCATAGAATCACAGAATCATAAAATAGTTTAAATTGGGAAAGACCTTTAAAATCACCAAGTCCAACCCTTAACCAGGCACTGCCAAGCCCACCAGTAAACCATGTCTCCAAGTGCCACATCTACATGTCTTTTAAATACCTCCAGGGATGGTGACTCTGCCTTGGGCAGCCTTGGACACTTACAATTCTTGACCATGCTTTCACTGACAAATTTTTTCCTAATATCCAACCTAAACCTCCCCTGGCACAGCTTGAGACCGTTTCCTCTCATCTTGTCACTTGTTGCTTGGGAGAAGAGACTGACTCCCGTCTTGCTCCAGCCTCATTTCAGGTAGTTGTAGAGAGTGATAAGGTCCCCCTTGAGCATCCTTTTGTCCAGGATAAACATCCCCAGGTCACTCAGCCACTCCTCATAAGATGTGCTCCAGACCCTTCATCAACTTTACTTCCCTTCTTTAGATACACTTTGGCACCTCAAAGTCTTTCTTGTAGTGAGAGGCCCAAAACTGAACACAGATTCTAAAATATTTGTAGTTTTATGTGAATTATTATAAAACTGAATAGAAAAAGACCTTGGATTGGATGGAGTTTCCAAAATGTGTTTATAGTGCTGCTGTAGCCCTCATTAAGCAATGCATTAGATATTTGAAGGATCACAGGAGAGATCTGCACTCCCCTGTGGAGGCAGCAGGAGGTCAAGAGTGGTATCCCCATGTCTTTGAGAGGCCTCACTCTGCTGCTACTCCAGGACAAGACACTCCCTCCAGATGTTTATTCTTCTGAAGAGCTTAAAAAATACAACATTTCATATAGAGCATTCCTATAACCTTCATTTAGTCCCACTTAGTACTTTCCTTATACATAAATAAAAGCTGATATAAAATAGAATATTTTAAGACAGATTAATGCAACTAATTACCTCCAGCTCAGTATGGCCCATGAGAGAACAGAAAAGACACATCACCCTTACTGACATGGGATAAAATTATGATGCATGTGTTGACATGTCACTGAAATAGCTTCTCCTATCTCAGAGGCTGCATTTTAAAAGATTTATATAAACTACAGCAACAGTGGCAGGTTAAGATTGTTTTCTTTACCAGAGTTGTAATCCGTATCTACATCTGACTCACTGTCATTTTAATGCACTGGCATGGATTAGTTCTTTGTGAAGCAAAATATTACAGTCACAGAACATCATATTCCAAGTTACAAATAGTGTAATGTACATTGTGAGTTCTGTACATGCCCAGTCAGGGTTATTTGTGTGATCCCTCCTAGGCAGAAGGATATAACTGGTATAAAGCAGCTTAAGTGTTTTAGTTTTCTCAAACTAAAAGCCCAGTGTGCAGCTGGTGCTCTCTCCAGTAATAGCTCTCTAGGTAAATGCCCACAGTTACAGATAGTAACCAGCTTTATAAGGCATCAAAAAGCAACAACCTTAAGACAGTGATTTTTTTAAAAGTATATCTCTACACTTTCATTTTCCTTGAAAGTCTGAAAAAAAATCTTAATCAAACAACATTGTGCCCATTTATGATGCTTTGATCAGGAGTTATGTAGGATTTCTCAACAAATGAGCTCAAAGGCAATCTTAAAATCACCAGAATACTCTTACTCGCTTACCTTCTTCAGGAAATCTTGTCATCTAGGCCAAAGTTTATAAATAATTATATAATCATTAACATTTTTGGTTTGTTTCATTGTATTTTGTTCTGGTTTTAAAAGACAAATAAAAGCAAACTAGACTTACTATTTTCTTTTCTTTAAAGGATCTGAGAGGTGTTACAGTGGTTTCTAGAGGCTTTCCTCAGGTCTAATTATTCCTGCACATTCACTGCAGTGTTGAACTTTGGAGCCAGACATCCAGAGCAGAAAGAATGGTATCAGAAGTCACACTTTAGGTTACCACGAGCATTTGAAGGCAAAAAGACCAATCCCTCCTTGATATGTGCCAGGACAACAACTAACTAGACTTCTCTGTTTTAATTCAGTGATTATCTGCATGAACGCAGATGTCTATTGATCTGTTGATACACATCTACCTATTACAGTAAGTATTAGTACTTGCTGCTGGAATTGGGTACATTACCTTTTTTATGCTAGTGATGGAGATTTAAATTTTGGGTTTGATGGAAAAGAGTAATTATGAGAATTATCAATTCTTTAACCTTGCTGCATTCTCCTCAGAAAACTAAGGAGAGACTAGACTTTTAATTCCTTCTTTACCATGTTTTCAGGAAGATATATGTAAACAAACATCTTAATTAGCTCTATTTCCTATTTTTCATATTTGCAGCAATCTTTCTGAGTATCATGCAAATTTCTACTGAATGAGACAGTCTACAAATAATCCAATTACAATACATTAACTATTTATTATGTTAGAATTTAAATTTATTATGTCCTGCTTGGCAACTGCTTCAATGCCACGTAAATAGAAACAAAACCAGCCAAACTCAAACTCAGTCACTCCAGTTTTTTTAGGTAGCAGAAAGATCATTAAGTGATAATAGAAGTTAGTTAAAATATAAATGCACAACACAATACTCATTAAGATAATTATTTGTCTATATAAGAGTGAAAACAACACCACTGATTTATTCCTGTAGTATGTAAGCCAAAGGAAAGCCTCAGGTTCATGAACAAAATTAGATTACCCTGTCCCATTTGACGATTTTGGTGGCTGTGTGCTACCTTTCCTGGGTCAGGGTATGGGAAGAGGATGAAAGGAGAAAAAGAGAGCTTACGTGGTGCAGGAAGGGTTCAGATGTTATCTGACTTAATTTTTACTTTTTTTTTTTAATAAGCCTTGCTAGCACACATTACTGAATACAGCATACCAGGACTGACCTTAAATCCCCCTTAAAAAGAACATAGTATTTTTTTTCCTCACTTGTCACTGTCATACAATAAATTTCACTGCAATTTACCTCTTCAGACAAGAATTCTCTGACAAATGGCCAAATTAACATTTCTCGGAACCCATGAAGCTGATACGTCTTACCTGGCTATGCCCCGACCTGAGTCACCTTGCATTGACTTCTCTGAAGAGTGGCTGCCTGGCACTCAGACATGGCATGGATTTCCAAAGTACTCAGCTTCACTTCTTCCTAATTTTCAAGTCACTTTGTGATTAAAAGTGAAGAAAGGGAAATAATCCCGTCAGAATAAGACAGCCCAAAGTGGACTTGTCCTTCAAACTGTTGATTAGGGGATGACCGGGCAACCACTGCCCCGGCCGCCATCTTGTTGGGCAGGTGAATGGTGAGTGAGTGCTCTGTGCGGGAGCCCTTGAGGGGGGTCCGCGGGCTAAAATGACCCCATCTGCAGAGACTCCTTGTTGAAGCATCCCATTTTTGTTTTACTTTTTTGTGCTGTTGCTGTGTGGAGGATCCCTAGAGAACCCACCTCTCCTCGCAGAGCTGGGTGTTGTGCCAGGGAAAGGGTGGGGTCCCCTCACCCCTCAGGAGCTGCGGAGCAGGAGCGCATGTCAGGCCTACCAGCGGGAACACTGGCATCTTCTTTCCTTCCTTGCTGTTGCAGTAATATCATAACTGGTTTGGTAGGTCAAATGTGAGTCCACCTTCTGTGAAAATGTTCCACCAAAGTCCCCAGAAGGTAACGTACTTTTTAAAAAGTTTTGTGTGTTTGTTCTTACCAATACCATTGTTTACATAAATGTCGCTGTTATACTTCTAATGTCATGCTTCATATCTTACACACCCTTTAACTAGCAATTATAGAAGCTCAGTTTATCTCCATCACTCTTTTCCAAATGCTTGTGTTGCTCATTAAAAGGTTATCTCTGTACTCCTCTGCCCAGCCCTCTGAACCCATGTCAGGCATGAAGCAGATGGAAGCGATGTAATTTTATGTAAAATGTCAATAAACTGCAATGCTAGCTTTCAGTCAGATTCTCAGTATGGACAGTGCACATAATATTGGCTGGATCTTGTTCCACAGCATCCATCACCAAGCCTAAGCTCATATTTCTTTTATTTTTGATGTCCTCTCTAGAGGTTAGGTCATTGCAATGTTTACTGGCAAGCCCTTCCTGACTGGAAAGGTCAGCCTGGCATTACATTATGTGGCCATCATTAAAATTCCTGTGTGGAGTCAAGTCACAAGAAATGTAAGTACGAAAGTGAAATCTTGACAAGCTTAATGGTTATCTGAAGCTACTGTGATTTATTAGTTTGTCCCCTGAAATAAAAGTTTTAAGTTGATTGTGCTATTCAATAACAGACCAAGTGACATAATCTGTCTCAAATTTACTCAAGTGGCAGCCAGAGCAGGACCTTCCTAAGACCCTGTATACGTGCCGTCTCCTGAGAGCTGGTGGAGAAGTGCTTTGGACCAGTGTTTTCTGGTCTCAGAAATGCAAGGCAATACCTGCCTGCATAGAACAAGCTGGAGCCAGAGCATGGCTTTGGCTGAGGGGCCTCTGTGTAATTATGTAGTCAGGCTCAGTAAATACTAAGGAGCTTTGATACAAGGGAAAAGGAGTAGAGTGTTTTGCCAATAAGGGAAACAAAAAGCAAATACAAATTTTTTGAAACTGTGAATCTACCTTATTCCAGAGTTATCTGTAAATGGACCTTAATTTGATGTTACTTTTATTTGAATTATTTTATTTTAGACTTCAGAAAGAGTGCAGAGATTATTCCATATTGCGATCATGATTTGCAGTTTGGGATTTGTTTTGTGAACATAACTAAGTGATATTTCTGTTCTTTGAGTGGATGAGTACCTAATTAAAACTTTTCAAGAAATACTTGTGAACACTTCATGTATATTGCATGTTCATCAGAGTATTTACCATTATATATTTGCATGCATATTCCCTATCTTTATTTACAAATTGTTCAGAAATAATTGATTGTTTGATTATTCACTTAAAGATAAAATTCATGAAAAGGGATATGGATTCACTTATTCACCAGATATTTACATACATTTTGAAAATAGATTAAGAAATGTGCTAGACTGATATATGTATGTCTCGTGTTTAAGTCCCAGATGATGGGCTGGTTTCAATATGTCCTTTGCAGCATTGCTAAGTATTCTAGTCAACTCACTTACAGAGTTGTTCTCTAAAATTCAGTGTTTACTATTCTGATTTTATTTCATTATTTTTCATGTAACACAGTAAATAGTTATTATATCTTGCATTAGCATTCTTTGACTCTTTTGTGGGTCGTTGTCATGCTTTTAGTTTGTAATTGCTTTGTTTGATTTTTTTTGGAGAATTGCAAACTGTGGTTCTTTCACTGTTTTATTATTTAAACTTTATATTTTTTTGTTGTTAAACTCCATTTTGTTACTTTCTGGAAATGGATTGTTCTAAAATGAAAACGAGATTTTACCATGGCATTTCCATATCCTTGTATTGTCTCTTCTATACCTCAGACAGTATATAAAGCACCTTTTGGGTTTTTTTCTGGCTATATCATTAATTCATGTCTGCATATATTATTCCTTTCTATCTTTCAATATCACATCTTGGATTCTTATCTTTCAGTTGCTTTCCTCTTAAGGTTTGTTTGCCTTCTTTGATGTACTTCCTTTAATTATTTTCTGAAAATTTTAATCTTGTCTCCATTGTGTGTTGTCTCTACTCTTGTGGTGTTCAGGATTTTTAATATAGCACCACCTGCGAATTGCCCTGGTGCACTGAGAGGTTTATGTTTGTTATATAAGGCTGTTATGAGAGGTTTTTACTTTAGGTGAGTAGTGAATTTAAGTTTTTGTTTGAAACTATATTTCAGTGGAGTCACTGTAGCTGGACTCTGGCAGCTGTAATATAATAACTTATTCTGACCACAAAAATCTGGTGCTGAACCTAGCTAGGAGTAGCATTTCAGCTTGGGAGTTTACTGTTTTGCATGGATGTAAAGAATGGGATGAGTCCCTCATCCCACGCAGATTAAGGAATGCAGATGAATGGCTGTACATGTCACAGGGATTTCGACAGGAAGCCTCTGAGACTGACAATTTCACCTGAACTGATTGTTGCTCCCTTTAGCTGACCTCAGTAAGTGTCTCAGAGGTTCCTGGTTTCATAATGGGAGCTAGATTGCTGAATTAAAAAAAAAACTAAAGAAAAGGCTTAATAAAGATTTGGTCACTCCTGAAATCAGGCAGATACACAAACCCTGTCATTGCATGTCTGTGGCCACAGTGGTGGCATCAGATTTTCCAGCTAATAAGACCCCTGTGCTGAGCTTGCTACATGACAAATGAGAGGGAATGTAAGTCTTCACATCCTTCACCTCCAGGCCAAGGTGAAAGAAATGAACTGCACTTGGTTTGAAACTCCCGTATCTCCCATATTTCAAGGACCACGTGCATTTGACATTGCTTCCATGGGTTTTTGTGCCTGTTACTCAGGAATTGGTAACACTTGCAGGAGAATTTATTGTGTGCTCCCACTTCAGCTGTCCTCTCCTCTTGCAGAGGGATATTGTAACATCAGTGCAAAGGAAGTGACACCTAAACAGCAATGTCCATTGGCTCAGTGATAGCTGGATTCCTCTCTGAATGATAGGAACCTTAATTATCTCATGAGATTTGGGTGCTTAATGGCAAGTAGAAATGCGGAATTTGGAAATCTGCTTTATTGGTCTGTGAATTCTATTTTGCATTTATTTATTGGGGAAAAGTGTTAGAGACTGGCCATTAAAGACATTCAGGTAGAAAGCAATGTTAGCCATGACTAACTGAATCAGCTTGAAACTCAAAAGCTGAATGTCAGATAGCTTTTCAGGATTTCTTAGTATTATTTTACCTGTCAGTTTATTTCATTTAAAAATCCTTAAAAAAGCTGTCCTGTTATTGAAAACCAGAATAGTGAAGATTAAGACAGTTTAAGGCTTTAATTGAAAAAATAAAACCAGTGAAAACGTGGCTCAACACACTGCTCTTCATATGAGCAAAAAAATAAAGCGACACAAATTGTTCCTTATTAAAAATTCTTACCCCTGTGATTAAGCTAATTTCATTTGATACCGTATAGCTCAGAAAGCATTTTTGAGACTGTCAGGCTTGAAGGTGTGAGTGAAGTCATACTGACAGTGATTTGAAATTTCTACTCTGGCATTTCGAATTTGATTAAAGGTTTGAGCTTTTAAAGCTAAAGTGCATGTTTTATATAACACAGTAGGGGCCCCATTGTCAAACGGTCTGTGGAACTGTGAATCAACAGCTATCATCAAAATAGCACAAATCCACCAGCAAGATCTCCTGAAAGACTGTGGGGTGTTATTATAGCACCTAGTGGAGTATAACATGTTATTTATTCTGCAGGCATTTTTCCTACAGCCATCACTCTCTTTTCTAACAAAGGCTCTGTCTGAAGGAAGCACATGCAGCTTCTCTAGGGCATATGAGTCCTGGTCAAAGAAAGTTCTTCAAAAAAAGTAACAGCAGAGACAAATTCATACTGTCATCATACCTCAGTAGCTTGCACACACTGTTTTTTGATATATGTAAGATATCAGGTACTGGTACAGGAATGCAGTTTTTATGTTCTTTTAGTATTGATGATTTGAATATTGATGATTTTAATATTGATGACAGGTTTCAATCTTACACTAAAAGGGGATGTTAAGAAAAGGGCAAAAATGTCCACATAGTCTGGTAAGGCAGGCTGAAGGCTAGAAAGCATGATCCTGTTCTGGCTGGGGTCTATTTTTTTATTATCAATTCAAAAAGAAGGGTGAACAAGAGCAATGTCATGAAGCTATATTTTGGCCCATAAAAGAAGGTGTAAAATGGGTGAGAATTTGACATCTTTCCTTCTATTTCCAATAAAGCCAAAACAAACATACTGACACTTAAAAGCTGAGGCTGACTCTTCTGAGGTGTAATGAATGGGAATTGGTTACCTCTTCCTTGGTGGCACCCCTGTATGAAGTTCCTTGTGTTTTGAAGAAAGTTGATAGCCAAAGTTAACATGACAGGCACATCTCATGCCCAGCAAACAGAACGATCTGCAAAGCAATCGTTTTGTGTGTTTTCTTCATCTCTGCTTTCTAGCACTCTTCAGCAGTCTAGGTAATTAGGAAATATTTCCTGCTTTGTCAGTTCAGATTTATTTGTTCTCTACTAGTATCCCCCACATGGCTGGAATACAAATCATTTGCTGGAAAAAATGAGAAGTGATGAAGAAGAGGTGATTAATGACCTAACATTCTATTTTAGCGGATAAAACAAGAAGGGTTTCACTCAGTTTGCCTCCAGATAACATTTTGTATTCATTTTGCAACACAGTTAGAACTCAATTGTATCAAAAGTGAAAATTCATAAACCTACAGCAGTTTGTGAAATGTGAATGATTGATTGCATACAGCCAGAAAACTCTTGAAAAGATAAACTAATTCTGTGATGAACAACGCATTTCATACTCAATTAATTATACAGTACATTTTGTTTCAAAATATTAAATGCCTAGAACAGTCTTCTGCCTGAAAGCATCTGGGCTTTGTAATGAGACAAAAGTCTTGGGTTCAATCAGCTGTCTGTATGAGATTTTAGAATGACTTATGTCTGAATTAGAGAGGTTTAGGGCAGTGATTTCCTGGCAGGAAATTAATAATGAGCTAAATTAGAACATGCCTAGAGATGATTTAAACAACTTTGCTAGCATTGTCAGTGACAGACTGTCAGTATTTTCCCCAGTTCTACTATTGTCTAGTAAATAATTGAAATCATTAAAAAGTTGGTAGTGCACTGTGATCCAAAAGGAAGTAGGCAGTCATATTTGATCACAAGATGGGAGACCTGAAGTGTGTTCTTGCAATGTGCAGGTTGCTGCGGTGGAGCGTGACAAAACACAGGACTATTGTTTCTATTGTGGCTTTGTGACTTGTCAAATAAATCCTTACATCAGAGCAGATTCAAGTCTTCACACTGCAGAGGATGAGAATCATGGAATCATAGAATCAGATGAGTTGGAAAGGACCTCTGAGATCATCAAGTCCAACCCTTGGTCCACTACCACTGTAGTTGCCAGAAGACTGAACCAGAGGGAAATAGATAATGTCTCTGGCTTTCTCAAAAATAGTATTGTGGTCAACCACCTTTTATTCCCTTTAAATTCGCTTTGGTGTACACTGATTTAAAAAGAAGCAGAACTGGGGAGAAGGCTTTGAGATTCAACATCCAGATGTTTCAGCTGATGGTAACAATGAGTGCTTTGTGTAAGCAAATTGTCAGGAAGTTCTGTCTGCTGGTCAGGCTGCATCATGCCTAGATAAATTATTTCTGACCTTTTTCTTATTTCAAGGTAAAATGAAACGAAAATCATTTATCTTACTGTCCAGTTCTTAAAAGTTGATATCAATTCTACAACTTTGGGGAATGAATCAGAGGGCATGAGTAGTTAAATGATGGCCAGTGACACTAATCTGCCTGCTGTGTGCTGAGAGATCTTGTTCAATAAAAATGACAAAACAATACACACTCTTATTATTCAAGTGGCTCCTGAACTACAGGGCTAATGAAACGATTGACAGTCAGTTGTTAATAAAAACAAACAAATAAAACCAGAACAGAGAACAAAATAAACAAACAATAATAAAAAATTAACAAAAACATGAACCAAAACACCCGCCAAAGCAACAAAAAAACCCAAATCCCAAAATTAAACTGGACCCCAAAGCTCCCACTGTGAGCAATTTCACCAGGGAAGCAGAAACAAAATGGAGGTTATTCATATCAACTTCACAGTGGAACAAGAACTGTATGGCCCTGTCTTGGAAGTTCTTAAGACAATAAAATGCTGCTCCCAAAGATTGAGAGAACTTCTAACTGGAATAGTTTCAGATAACATTTGTTCTTCAGAAGTATTGCAGCACTCTCCTGCCCTGTTGTGTCCTTGCAGGTGTTGGAGTAGAAATAACTCCTAGGGGAAAACCAGAACACTGGCAGCATGGAAAAGCATGCCCAAAGGAGAAAGTACCCCTACAGCTTCTGCTTGGCAAGTTGTGCTCACAGCCCATTTACCTAAGATTTAAATTTTAACCCCCTTTGCTGCTTATTTTTGTATATAAAAATAAGGACTTACACTGAAAAACTTTTGCATCCCAGAGGAATACACAAAATAATGTAATGCTAGTAACTTCACTCTAAGAGAAATTTATTGGCTAAATATATCAACACTAATACCTTGCAAAGAAAGTAGTTTTGCTTTCAGGGTATCCAGTGAAACAATTCAGTGAAATACCATAAAAAACATAGTTCCATTCACTTCAGTGGAGTTTGATCAAAATAGATCATTAACACTGTGGATTTTTCAGTCTTTCATAGCAGCTTCATTTTTTAGTCTTTCACATAGGAGTTAATTTCCTAAGTATCAGCATCTTTCAAAGGATGAAAAAGTCAAGTATGTATTTGGAGGAAAGTTACAGGAAGAAGACAAAACAACATTTTAGTATTGCTACTGTTTTCTTTGTGGTCCAGACTTCTGTTTAATTCAGTGACATAATAAATGCATAGTTCTTTTATGGAGAACTAGCAGAGCAGTAGATAAAAGTAATGGATCTGTAAACATCCAAGTTCTTGTATTTGAAAATTGTGGTGCAAACTGTAATGGAGAAATGGAGACAGAACCAAGTATTGGAGTGTTTACATTGCCTAGTTTACTGATGTACAGTTATATTTTAATGGGCTTGTTGCACTTAGGGTATTATTTACAGGCACTGTATTTTTAAGTAAAGTTATTTAAAATATGACTGACTAGTCTGCAGGATGTATAGAGATACAAATCAAATTAAGTAAATGCTACTTGGATTTTTTTGTCTTCTCATGTTAATGCAGAGTTGATTTGTTACTTACTCTTTCTCATAAACATTCACTTTATCTTAACAGATAGTTAAAAGTATATCTGCTACTTTTTCTTTGTTGGAGGAAACAATAATAAATATCCTTTATAAAGTGCCTCTAAGTCACTAAGTTGCACTACAATTTTATGGGGACTCCAACAATAATTACTAGATAGAAAGCTACAAAACTATTTGCTGTTATGTTCCTGCCTCTTTAAAGCATGAGGAAACTAACTGCACACGCCACATCATATTGGAACAAAGGAACACAGAGCAAACATAGAGATTTCTCTACATGAGGTAGATCCAGCACATTTTGGATACTATCTTCATTTGGAGACTGTATCTTCTGGTGTTGATGACAAACCCTAGTTCATCTGTGGGTTATCATAAACACACCATACTGGGTGCTTTCATCGAGACAAGGTTTCAGATAACAGAATTCTAAGAGGAAGGGGTATATGACTATAGCAATTGCATAATCCTCCAGAAATTACACATTATAACTTACAGCAGTCCCAGTTTCCAAGTATGTTTGATATGGGGTTAAAAGTCATGCCAGAAACCAATTAATTCACCAGACTGTTGGAATATGGACATATCTACTATAAAAAGAAATTTTAAAGAATTTCCAAAAAACAAAGGAATGACAGAGGAAGAGTTCGGGCATCATCTAAAAAAATGTAGTTTGATACCATAAAATTTGGAAGACACTAATACACATTCTGGGTACTTTCAGAGTCTTGTTTGTAGGTAGGTGTACCTCATCTCATTATTTGTGTCTCTTTTTCTGTTTTGGCCCAAGTGAAGTTTGGTAGAGTATGATAGTTTTCTAAAATTCTATCCAATTCTTGGCTCTCTGCTAAATAATTTTTCTTTTCCTGAATGTTGTCTATTTAATAATTTTATCTTGATAAAAGGTTTTATATTGTCTCTTTGTTAGAGTATTTGTTTGGTGCTAGTTAGTGCATCCTAAGATGTTCTCTGTACCACCCTACTTCAAACAGCCATACCTTATTCATTCTCTTTCAGGATTGCAATATTGACTGGTTCTAAATTAAAACAACAACAACAAAAGAACAAAACACCAAAACAAGCCAGGACTCTTGTTTGCCTGCTCTTACATGGCTCAATTATATGGGTGAACTAAAGAAGGCATTTAAGCATTAAAAATCCAATAACATTTAGATCATTACAGAAATTTTGAAATAACTAACATTTAATAGGATAAATATTAATACAAAATAACACAAATATTTGACTTTTTCTTTGTTCCTAAAGTTTTTAACTTTATTGACTAGTGGTAAAAAGCTATCACAGTCACAGTGATTCCATTTACCCAAACCAAGACAATTTTTCAGTTGAAGGTGTTTAATCTCTGTAGCCTTGTTGTCAGTGAATTAGGATTTGAACAGCCCCATGTCTGATGTGCAGTGTGAGTATGAACTCTGATGTGCTCACACTCGGGGCATCGCAGTGACAGCTCGGGCATTGCTCCTGCCCCCGGCCCTGCAGTACCTGTTTGCAGCTCTCTCTGTCCCCTTTCATGAGCACTCTAATCTCTTCTAGTTAGGGCAGAAGCCACATTTATTAGAAGACTGGTTTTCAATTACCTTCCAAATACTGCCACAGATTGAAAACATGGATTAGCTAGACAAATGATTCAAAGCTAATTAGTTAAAAATAGATTCTCCTTTCTCAAACACTCTTTTAGCCCCCTTCAGCTATTTAGCAGTTTATAATGAGCAGAATTACAATAGAGGACCACCTTTTAAATACATTTTCTCCTTAAAAATCAATAAAGACCTTTTGAAAAAATCCAATAGTCAACATCCATGACTTATACAGGTGACTAATGCAATACAATCAACATATCAAGTGATTTAATTCTACGAGTGAACACAAACTGTCACAGTTTACCAGAGCACTTCTATTAAAAGTTCATCCATGAAAATTACAGACTGTCATTATAATTTTTATATTTGCTTATGTAAACCTCTTAAAGAATGATTTCTGCTTTTACTAGAACTGTTGGAATACAAATTGCTCTCGAAAACAAAGTAAATCATTCCCAAAGTAAATCTTAAGCAGAATCATAAATTTCAGTTGATACAGCAGCATGGTTACAAGACCATCAGCTGTGTAACAAGATACATACACAACTGGTTTGCAAGCCAAGCAATGTTATATAAAGTTAACAAGCAATGATGCATTAAATGAGCCCCCCTCTATTGATTTCAAGCCTGGATGAGGAGCAACACTATAACCCAGACTTGATTCAATTACCCAGTCATTAAGAAAACAACAGAATTAAAACAGAAAACATCATTGCTATGGTGAAACAAAGGCAGGGAGAGAAGCAGTTCTTGAACTTGAATTCAGATTTTTGGCAGTGGTTTGAAGTAGTTTAGTTGTGGTGTGTTGTATACGTGTTATCAGTGGTAGAAAAAAGGGATGACAGAAGCTATGAGCTGGCCCCAGCACGATCTCTCAGTCTCACTTTTGCATGAGAGTGCTGTGGAGCCGATCTTTAATTCTGAGCACTGAAATCAGGTGGTGGGGTGTTTTGGGAAGGGAGGGCTTACATTTTTAGTGGAAACTAATAACTTTGCATAAGCAAATATTTTGGTTCCTATTTCTAGTAAAACTGTGGGAACAGAAACTGCTACTATTAAGTTGCAGTGAGTACATCTTTCACTGAAACAAAGCTTTTTTCCCCCCCGCAAGGAAAAGGTTCTGCAATCTGTAAGGCAATTAAGCCTTGTGAATTTTTGTAGTGTAGAGTTTGATTTTTCTAAACACTTACATTTATTAAATGCAATACATCACTATGCCCTCTTATCTTACATACAGAACATCTGATTATTGTTGGAATAACTCAAGGTTTTTCAATTCTTTTCTTTATCCTCTATTAATGCATGATTTATAGTTGATGACCTTTAAGGTTCTCTTAATAAAGTTATAACACACTATGCTGAAATAAAGGGAGAATCAAAGTTTCCACATAATTAAAGGAAGGGTTTTTTGTGTAAGTTTTACAAAGATCACACACTTTTTGAAGAAATAATGAGTTTAACATATCCAGGAAATATAACATTTTTTTGCCACTTAATAGCATTTAGTTTTCTTCTAGGAAGTGTCTGAAAAATACCCCGAGATGGCAATGAGATTACAGTTTTTAAATTGTCATGAAGATGGATTAGATTTGTTGTACCATTCACTATTCTCATTACAATTATCTTCACAAGAATGAATTCATAATATGTCATTTCCTATTCATTACAGGCATTGTCACTGTAGAACGTGAAATGAGTATTGAAATGCCTCACCCCCCCCAAACATGACAGTGCTATAAATCAGACCATTTTGACCTTTTCAGTGCCCAGTTATTTAATACAGTGGTCAGTCCCATTCCCTGTTTACTTACAACTGATTGGTTGTGCTATTGGGAAACCTTGGCCTTCATGTGAGATACTGAGCTTACAACAGGCCTACAGTGGAATTAGGACGTTGGGTTGGTGCACCACATGTTAAATAAAGTCTTTATCAAGCCGTGTGCTCCCGTTAGCACAGGTAGCTGACAATGTTAAACAAGAGACAGGGTGTCAGGCCAAAAAGAATAGAGTAACTCAAAAGTAACTTGCCAGAAATAACTTTGGAATATGGCAAATTCCTGTAAAAAATCCCATGTCGACACCCTGAAAAAATCAATTACATTCCCCATACAGAACGAATAA
The DNA here is from genome assembly GCA_013397135.1 of Pachyramphus minor. Lineage (NCBI taxonomy): Eukaryota > Metazoa > Chordata > Aves > Passeriformes > Tyrannidae > Pachyramphus > Pachyramphus minor. Next base: position 1,693,086 of record VYXB01003934.1, on the reverse strand, counting down.
GACCATAAAAGAGAAAATAGTCAAAATAGTATAAAGCATAACTACCACATAAAAAATTATGTTCATCTACTGTTTTAGGTTTTGGTGACTATTAACCACTCAAATCAATTAATTCTCATTAACAAACATGAGATTTTAACACAAACTATTACCCTTTCTTTATCTTTTATCTTCCTCTTCATTCCTGAATGAAGTAAAGACACGTGTTATTATTTATAATGTTAGTAATAAACCACCTTAGCCAGGTGAAACTGCAAGGAGGATTTTGTTATATGAAAGGTGGTATAGACCATCATTCCTCTTAAGTGCTTGGCATCTCTTTTACTGGTATCTAATGGCCTGGTATCTAATAATCCCCAGTAAGAAGACTGGCCAGCAGGGAGAGTGCTGTAGTAGATTGATCAACATTGGTTCCCCTGCATTTGGGAAATAAATATTATTTTTGTTATCAATATAATTTTTAAGATATTGTGATATAATAACTGAATAACTGCCAAACACTCTTCAGTGCTTAGCCAAAATTTACAAAAGTAATAAGAAATCTGGTGTTTTGCCTGGAAGGGGAAGTTTTAAGAATTAATTGGCTTACGCTTTCTAAATTTAGGCATCTTACCTTTATTACACCTATTCACCTATATTAAATCTTGGGTCTATTAAGACTATTTCAATACTTTTCATTTCAAAAGATGAAAATGAACTATCAAAACTGTAAAAACAGGGTTAGAATAAAGGTCCTCTTGCTATTGGTGGTGCTTGAAAAATTGAAGGTTTAAGCAGTGAATGAGGCAAAAAGAAAGGACATAGTTGCATTGAAATATATGTTGGTAAAAATCCTGATAGGTTTTGGTCTGTAGAGAAGCTCTTTCAGCAGAGCATTACTCATAAACCTAAACAAGACAAAGAAAAACATCAGTAGATTTGTCCAAATTGTAGTATGCACCAAAGCCTGTGAGGGTGAATATGTCAAAATATGAATGCTAAAAGAAATGGTAAAATCACTAAAAAGAATTTCATTAAATACAGGTCTATACATGAAAATACATAGGAAAATTAGACAAATTAATTGAAAATTTTGAATTTGATGAGAGATCAAAGTTCTACCAAGTATAAACCATTGGTAACACTGCTTACTCTAAAACCTTTCCCCCCCTGCTTGACTCGGTCCCAGGATTAGGTTGTTTTAGAAAAGCAATATTTATCTCTGTAACATGCCAACTGGAGTCAGTTTTGGGAGACATGTTTTGAAGAGCTCTGCTGTTATTTTAGTCTTCCCAACAAGTAAGTAATTTTTAATTAGTGAAGAGTATATTGGACTTATGTGACTTGTGGTGGTATGTAGACATGTATAATGTTTGCTCAACTAACCTCTAGTTTTTGGTGTAAAACTTGCAAGTACTAAAGGAAATTAAATTATGTGAGCAGAAAAATATGAAATTTCTGGGTTACTGAATCTTCTTACACTTTTCTGTTTCATCTGTGTTAAAAGCATTTGAAATAAAGAGCAAAATGTCTCCAGATCAATCTATCTAATATCAAAATACAGAAAATATTTCTCATATATTTTTTGGTAGTTTTGAAATGAGTCTCAGTAAAAGACTTTTCAGATACTTCTGTCTTTTTGGAAACTATGTTTTTTTAATATATTTTTCAGTTTTCACAATTAGTTCAGACTGCTGCAGGGTTTACATTTCTGAAATTTTCTCTATACCTTCAGCAAAGGAATCTTTTGTTCCTGCTTAATTTGACTTAGGGTTTTTTGCTCTTCCCTTTTTTCTTCAGGAATCTAGGACAACTTGCTGGAATTTACCCTGGCTGCAGGAAACATGTAGAAACATAAAGTGCCAATCTTCAATTTGCATTTCTAAAAACATTTTTCTGGTCATATTTTTTCTTTCTTACTTGAAATTTCTTTTTATGTCTTTATACATTAAAACACTCATTCTCAGGTTTGCTCTGGCCAAGTCCTACCTGCCAAAGGAAGAATTCAAAGGGAGGATTTTAAGAGTAGCAGATATCCTGGCTCCTTTGTAGGGAAAGTTTAATGCTTTTGAAGCTAGGAAGTTCTTTAAACTATGCAGTGTTCAAGCACTTAATATACTTGAATATGAGGTGAATTAACATGACCTGTCTTTCTGCATCCTCGTATCACATTTATTGCAGCAATCTTGTAACACCTGGCAAACTGATGGTATTCTGTATAATAGATAAAATATTTAGGTTCTAGTTCCCCCCTTCCTCCTGGTGATTTCAAAACAATCCTCCAGTTATGTTATAATTTCTCTTCCCCTTCATTTGCTGAACTCTGGCTTTTTTTTTTTTTTTTTTCCCAGAAGCTGATTTTGAGAGGGAGGTGAGTGGAAACAAAGAAAAAAAAAGAAAAAAAACCCAAACCCAAAGCAAACAACAAACAAACCCAGCTTGTTTAGTAAGTTTCCATTTCATCTGAGCACAGAAACAGTTAGTTTTGGTCTAGATGATGTTGATCTAGTTTAAACAAGTGAGTCTTGATAACTAACTTTGTACAGCAATTAATAACTCATTGAATTAAGTGTTAGTGTTTACAGTTGCCTTGGCTGTTGAGTGGCAACAAAATTCTCTGTGGTAAAAGCAACAAGTGAGCTGATTTTTAAGGCACTCTAAGAGAGAAGATAAATGCTCAAAGTTCGGCTTCTCAATCTATCATGCAAAATAGACTTGTTTTTCAAAGATAGGGAGAAATAATTAACTTCAGATACCTTTCCTCCTCCTGACTATTAATTTTATAATGCAAAGTGAGAAGCTGATACAAAATATTACCGGAGTGTGTGACATTTCTTAATTTCCCTGCAACTAGGGCCCTGGTCTTGCAAATGGTTATGGTCCACATTTTCCACAATTTTTATTTTCTTACTTTCTGCCTTGAAAAGATATTTTCAAGAGGTTCATTTCTGTTGGGAAGGGGGGCAGTGTGTGTGAAGGAGGAGCTTAAGCTGAAAAATGCTGAAGTTGGTGTATTTGGATACTTTTCTCTCCTAGTCAATGTTCTCAGTAGTTTTGTCACATCAACACCAGAACTTAGTAGTTTGACCTGGAAAGTTCCTTTGAAGATAACATAATCCAAACCCCCAAAGTCTTTCCCCAAACACCCAAAGTCATCACCATGTCATATCCAAATGTGTAGTAGAGGGTTGAAGTGGACTTTCTTGAGGCTGATCATTATTATGACATACTGTGCAATAATCAGCGTTTTACTGTGTCATTTAACAATTTCTACAAGTATTTTCCAACTCAGGATATTCTATGATTCTATTTTCTTACACGGATTATTCTACTTTTATTGGCATGCAAGGCCTAATAATTAATTGTACTAAAGAAATTAATTTCTCACTGATATGTTGTTGTTTTCTGCCTTTGCTTTAGAACAAAGCTGAGGTGCTGTAAATCATTCTCAGTCTGCATATTGTTTGCACCCTTAATTACAGCTATTTGAGGACAAGTATCTCTCTTGCAGAGAAAAAAAAAAAAAAAAGAGAAAACAAAAACCTCTCAGTTTCCACAAATATAAATTAGACTAAAGAAGAAACCTTTCACATAGTTTAGGTTCAGCCGTCTAATTTGTAAATGTTGGTTGTAAATTACCTAATCAGATAGTTTTCACTTAAAATGATGCACCAAGTTCATTGTGCAGAAATGGTACATGTGGGTTCCCTCACAGGGTCATTGATTAAATTGCTGTTCTTAGGCTTGACCGGCCCTTCGGGTTTCTTTGGATACAGAATATGAATCGATCCTATTGGAGTAACAAATCTCAGAGATAAAAACACCTTACAGAGAAATAGATCAGTTAAGAATATTTCTAAGAGATCAAAATAAATACATCCTGGATTTGATCAAAGTGAGACCCTGCTTTTGCCTTCCAAGGATTATAAATGGCCTCTGCTGTGTAACAGTAACTGTGGCAAATTCAAATAAAATTTGAAATTCTTTCTTGCAGACCTGAAGTACAGAAGAACTCCAGAAAAGAAACTAAAAAACCTTTTACTCAAAGTGGTTGCTCCTGGACTTCCCAGAGTACAGTTCAGAAGTTAATTTTGGTGGCAGGGCTATTGTGTTAAGTAACAACAGAGACAGTGCATTATCCAAGCCTATATCCTGTCGTCTGTGCAAACGTCTTGTGTTGGTGTCCCAGTGGAAATAGTTTCTTATTTATCCTGCTTATCACTATGTACTTAAAGCATTATCCTAAACCAAGTTAGTACTCTTTGTAATCCAATTGGCTGTGATCTTCTGTAGCCTTGAAAGGAAGGAGTGTATATTGACACTTCAGATTATTTTGTGTTCCTGTATTAAAAGTCAGAGGGAGGGATCCTTCACCTTTTGTTGAGAGATGAGATTAGTATCTTGTCCCTGGTTCCAAAGTCATGGTTCAGGAGAAGAAAATTCTCTGTGCTTCTCCTACAGCTGTTATCCTTCTGCTACAGTTTTATGAGAAGGATGACTCGAAAGCTGGAGCAGTGATGAATTTTCCAGGCTGTGAATTCAAATGTGGTCAATAAAAAATGGAACTGAAATGATTGTGCACTCCTTCAAGAAACTTGTGCCTCAGAATGGATGAAGTAAGATTACTGATGGATGGGACAAACTACTAATTCTAGAAGTAACAGGGACACAATGACTCTATCAGGCACACAAGTGTTGTTCAGCATAAAGTGTTTGTTACCTATATGGAAATCTACTGACACACACCTTGTTAGAATTTGAAAAAGAGCACTTCATTATATGAAAGATTGCTAAAATAGAAAAGTAATTTATTTTATAGAATGGCATGTAAAACATGGGGGAAAAAAAAGAAGACAATCAAATTTGTTTTACAACAGACCATGGAAGGGTTACATACCTAGAGGAGAAATACAGATGAACCTGAAACATATTAAACACCTCCAGGAAAGAAGTTTCACCTTGATAGCAACATTAGAGAAACTACCCTAAATGATACTGTGTGTAGCAAGAGGCTGCTCAGCCATGTAGGAGATTCAGGCAGAGAGGTGATGGAGCAGAATGAAACTTTTTAAGCAAGGAGTCAGAGTATTCAGAAATGAAATAATCTAAAACATGGGTTTGTCATAATAATTTTCTGTGAGTTTTAGTGGGCCTTCTCCACTCTTTAGGGCTTTCCATGAATAGTTGTACTGCTGAGAATGCTGCATTCTCCATGATCACAAGCCACGATGAAAGGACAGGGGGTAGAACTGGGGAGGTCAGAAGCCACTACCCTTATTCTGGAAGAGAATTAATTTCAGAAGTGAATAGTTTTAGTATAAACAAAGATGCAGTAAGATTATTCCCCCCCCCCTCGCAAATGTTTCCTTCCTTTCCCCTACAGTGTTTCCTTCTTAAATGGTGACATATTTCTACCATTCAAAGTCTGAAGAGATACCTAACTATGAAAAACAAATCATAGCTGCTGTCAGAGGCTTCTCCCTCAGATGCCTTCATATCAAGTACATTCAGCACTCCAATGCATGAATCAATCTGAACCTCTGATGTGCATCGAACTGCACCGCAGTGGAAAGGCCTTGTGCTGGAAAGGGAATCTGGGGCCGTGCTTCACATGTACTCTTTGGTCCATGCCTTTGAGAAATCATGACCTGAGAACATACAGTCACAAACCTGTAGTGTCTACGTGCACTATTTAAACAGATATTTCAGATTTTAATGTCAGATTAACATTTAGATATCCCTGCCCGAACTGCCCTTAAAGTGTGGGGAAAAAAAGTAAAAAAGAAACCATAAACAGAAGAAACATTCAGTAAATTGGAATGTTTAAAACAGCAAAGACTTGAAAAAATAGTAAAGAACTACTTTGTTCAGTTTCTTAATAATATTTGTTGCAACAAAATGCAGCATTTCCAGTGCCTCACTTGATGATCAGCTCCTTTGGTTTAATGTGCTTCCTCATACATGGAGTTGATGACAGTGAGAGAAAATTGGGATTTTCTCTGAATTTATCTCTCCCACCATACCCTTTTATTTTATTTATAACTTAGAAGCCTTCAGCCAACCTGGGTTAATTATATAAACTGTACTACAAGATAATTTTGTTTCTGCTGGGTAATTTTCCTCGATGTTTCAGGTCAGTAAATGGTTTGGGGTTTATTTTTTTAAAATTGTACTGCATTAATATCTTTAATTTAGTTATTGTTTCCTGAGGTCTGACAGATACTCTTGAGGGTCTTAACATACTACACCTACACTGTTCTTGTTCTCAGCCAAATTGATGTATTACAGTACAGAATTTCTTAATTCTCATTGTCTAGTCACAGAATCAGTGGGCCCCAGCTCTTAATTAAAATATTCAGCACTTATTAAGGTTTTCCTTTCATTATTTAGAAATACTTTGCTATAATAAACTTACATAATTAGGAAAAAACCCAACTAAGTACCTATACTTTTATGTTTTATTCCTAGAATATTTTTTACCTCCTTTGGGATGAAAATATTCCCATTTTTTATAAATTTCATGCATTACCAAAAGTTTAAAGAGGGCTGAAAAGACAGAAAAATCTTGTATTGTTCCTTGCTCCTCATTTTTCTTGAAGTGTGTCTTCCTCCATAACTGATGCCCAGTTGTGAATAAATCTTTCCCATAAGACTTTCAAACCTTAAAAAAAACCCCAAGCCCAGAATCTCACGGAGAAAATGTTGGAGTACATGTCTTACCTCTCCCCAGATCTTTATGGTGAGGGACTCTGTACTGACCAGCTGCACGTACTCGCAGGTGAGAGGAAGTATTTTTAAAATTGAGGAAACTCATGATTTTCCCCCCTTGTTTTGTAAGACACTACATTTCCTTCACTTGGCTTTGTAGTTAAGAAAATAGAAACTGAGGATTGCTATCTTTGCCAGCTGGAATGTTTCAAATTTTTGATGAAATCTCATTTAATGCGTTTTCCTGAGTTCAGGTTGGCTGTTTAGACAAGCATTTCTCCTTAGAGACTCTCTACTGCTGCCCAGCACTGTCACTGCTAAACGGGTCCAGACTGTTCACTGGTCTGTGAACACTGAGCAGGGCAGTTCTCTTTGCAGCTGTGATTGTACTCCACACTCCACAGTAGGCAGTGGGATAAAAATGTCTAAGTTAATGTGGAATGGGCACATTCATTTACACAGTGTAATGAAACACTGCTTGGGTCTTTAATGTGTGCCTGTTTCACACTATGCCCGCACCAAAAGCCTGTTTGAAAAGGAGGTGAGGACAGAAACTTCATTTACAGGAGGGTGTATATACAGATATTTCTATATGACCATGAACCATGCCTGAGCTAAATCTCACATAGATACACTTTAAGCTTGCTGAACACTTTAGGAAGAAAATAAATGATGATGATATTCTTGAGGTTACAGGATTAAATTGTGGACACACATACAATGAGACAAATATTCCTAATGCTATTTTATGGTAAGCTTTGTGAAGGTGTGTAGCAGACCTTGAGGCTGGAAAAATACCAGATTGGATATTTAGGATTTTGGAGATATTTGGTGTATTTCATTTTGACTCTTAGCTCTGCCACACTAAGAAACCAAGTTATATCAACTGTTACAAAAAATCAGTGTGTTTTGTAAGATTTTAATATCCCCTAAATGTATACTTGAAGCTAAAAGAGATTCTTTTTCTAGGGGAAGGTAAGTTAACAATAGCTGAAAATTTCTGTGTTGCTGACAGTAGACTAAAAGAGTATGTTGAAGTAAACAGTCTTTGGGCAGTTTTTTAGTCTTAATTCTTTTGCTAGAAGCTGAACAATATGAACTATCAGGCTTAGAAAAGCAAAATAAACAAAAAAATCTCCCAAACAGTTTCAAGTTCTGTCCTAAGTCTTTGTCTTATAAATCAGTAGGTTTTCAAATGAGATTTTTATTGAAAATATCTTAAGCATAAAGATTTTGTTTCCTTTTTCCTTCCATAGGACCACAGCCATGGATAGGGCTCATAACACTCTCTGCACAGAACAGTTGACTTTGGAGTGCTGGTGCCTCAAGTGGCTGATCTGCTTCACACCATGAGTTTCTGGTACACAAATGACCCCTTAAAGGCTTCTTGTAATGTGCAGAGTCATATTTGTTTTACCTTTTTCTTAACTTCCTTTACCTTTCTTAACTTCCAGCACCAGCACCAGGCTGTGGGACAAGCACTCACTCATTGGTGCACTAACTGTGGGGATTCCTCAGGCATATCCTGGAATTACATCTGGATCATTATCTATAAAAATGCATTATGTTTTGTGGGATTTTATCTTATTGTTGCACAAAAGTGGTCTGGGACCTGGTCTGATGTAGCTTTCTTGCCAAATGGTCTTTATAATTTCCCATCTTGAAAAGCTTGTTTTGGTAGAAGCTCAGTAAGAACTGTAAGGAGAGCGCTGTGATACTTAATGCAGCCTGGTAGAGCAGCAGGGATGTATTAGAGATTAAAATCATGTATCTTAATTTTAAGCAGATAAAGAAAGTTCTTGAACTTTATTGGAAATCTTTTCCTCCTTATTACCCAAACCATTTGGGATAGCCTATTACCTTAAAAACCCCTCCATTTAGATTGCTGCTAGACCCTCTTCAAGACTTCTAAGGTTGCAGCAGGGAGGTGGAGAGCTAATGTATCTGTTCTAATGAATATGAAAATTTATGAAATTATGGAAGAAATAAAAATGGAGGGCTCCTTGATTTGTATGTAAGGATCCACTTCTGCTAATTATACAATGCATTCCAGGACATGAATGTTTTAGTTTAAGGCATTTGTGTAAAAAATAAAGCTGAAAGTTCTGTGCTAATAGTGGTAGGTATCTACCCGTAGTGTGTGGGCTTTCCTATATTTTTCCCTTAATAAATATAATATTTAATCAGGTCAATGCTGATTTGTTTTATATCATTGAACTAGTCACTTGGCAATTTAATAAAATCAGAATATTTTAAACATTTTAGAGAATTTTAGAAATTCTTCCAATCTTCAAGGATTTTTCAAGGAATGACATCTGTCTAAGTAACAAATAGTGATAAATGAGAGAATTAGACCCACTAGGCTTCAAGAACCCTCTTTATTAGTTGTTACTTACCTGTCAGGGAACTGCTGCAGAAGCAGAGGCCATGACTGTGATAATCTGCTATCAAATTATGTAATTTATTTTTGTGATAGCTTTCTGTTAAAAAGCCATTGTAATAAAAACAAATACTCCATTTGGGCAGAATTTTTACAGCGTTGTTTAATGTTTTTATCATGGTCTGTTGATGCAACTTACAAAGCAAGGCATAGAATACCAAAGAAAATGCTAAATTAGAATCTTTTAATAACTAAATTTTTAAAACTATTGAATTAAACATGGCAACATTTCTTTGCTGGCTGAATTAATGTTCATTCGTGCAGAAAATTTTGAATGTAACATTATTTAAGCAATTTAAAAGTGAATTAAAGATTCATCCATTGTATCAGGTATCTGACTTCAGGCTAACATTTTAATCTCAATCATTTTTACAGTGTTTGCCATTCAAAAACTCTGAGAGATAAAGATGAAGGTTAATTCATGCAGAACGAAGACTCAGTTCCTTGTTGAGAAGTATGGTTGGCTATCAGGGAACTGCAAAATACGCTAAGAGACTTATTGTTTACCCTAACATATTAGGCAACTTACACTTGCTTGAATAATTGTTTTCAGGTTTTGTATTTCACTTTTTTTTTGTTGTTTATATTGTTTTCATAGCTGCTACACTGACCACAGAAGGACTGCATTTTCCCCCTGTTGTAAGCATTTCCATAGATTTTATCATCACCTTTTGTAAATATTTTTGCAACAGCAGATTGACAAACTTTTCTGTGGGGACTCGGTTTAAAAAATAATAGCTGTCACTCTTTAGCATTTTTCAATTTGCTAAGTTATTGCCTTTCTCTGACATCTTTTCATCAGAAGACCTGATTCATCTCCAGGTTAAACAAGTGCAATTTCTTCATCTAAGCTACTCTTGAATTTTAACTAGAAACAATGAGCTCATAATCAGATTTGTTAAAAAATGTACAAGCATGCTGAATCACACTGAGAAATACTCTGAATGGGGTTCTGACTTGGCCAAACCCACTTTTCTTCTTGGAACAGACAAGCAAACATTGTCCCATAACACCACCAGAGCCTTCACTATACATCAAATATGAGAGGAGTCTGTGATTAGGATACATGTATAAAATAGAATGAGAATATTCAGTACATAACTACACCAATTGAAGTCTCTACTTCTATTTCTACTCTGAAGCCACAGAGTGTGTTTCAACAGGCTGCAAGCAGGGAACAAGAAACAGCTTCTGCCACAGGGAGTGCTTTCCTAAGTAACTAAGATCCAGTGCTGTTTGCAACACAAAGGTTAATGTTACATTGAAAATTCTGTAGCTGTGGACACTTACAAAGTCAGGCAATGAAGTTATTTTTTTTTTTTATCTCGGCAATATTTCAAATCAGGTGTTCATTTCTCCCAGGTTTACACTTCTTTTAATGCCTTTTTAAAAAAGTGCACCTTTTATGTAGCAAATAAATAGCATTGGTATAAATTATATGCTTTAAAATTAAACCTCACCACATATTTGTGATGAACTTTTCATTTCCCTTGCCTAATGCAGCAGTGAAATATTCTTTCCCTTATGCAAACACTGGCAAGCCTGTTTCTCTCCTATTCTTCTGTAATTATCAATAGAAAATAACTGGCTATCCTAAGAACTAAATATAATGACTATAGTTCTGCTTACTCTAATTAGATGACCAGGTTAGGAAGCCAATTAGTCATTCCCTTTAGTACAACTACAGGCACATTTCATTGTATAATTGGATACTGATATGCAACTAGGTATTTTCCTCATGTTTTTTCAGATTCTGAGCTGTCACATCCTGATTATAAAAGTCCAGGTGTAGCAATCACAACCTTTCTCCCTCCTCATGAGGGAGATTATGTATTAATCCACAGTATGGGAAACAAGCTGAATAGATATCAGTGAAATCAGATGATGCTGATATTTCTTAACAGAAAAACCAATCTCCAGAACTGAAAACTTCTTCGATTGATCTAATGAAGTCAGGCTGTGTTAAGACGTGCAGTAATCATAAAAAACCTTCAACCAACATTTGATTATTAAATGGTTATAAATATGCAAAAAACATTTCTTCATTTTTTTAGTAATGAGAGATTTATTAGAAACTAGTTGAATTTCAGTGGGTGGGGAATTACATGGATCAGAAGCTACAGGGATGATTGATTGTTATCAGTAATTACATGGTCTGACCAAACACTTTCAGATTCCTAGTGTTACTGTTTCCTGTATCCAAGTGATTTTATTTTAATCTCTGTAACATAAAAGGGAAAAAATCTAAAAAATAACAAAAGAACAAAACCCAGAATCTTCCTATAAAGGCCCATGGTTTAACTTTTGCAATGTTTACCTACAGTTATAGAACCCCTTTAATTAGTGATTACTCATAGTACACAGAACTGGCAAGAAAAAAGGTCATTGAAGTTTTCCTACTCTCCCTTGAGTGCTTCTCTATAATAGTCCTAACTTACAGCGGGAATGTAAGCAGTGATTCTTATCTTATTCAAGATGAGTTCTGTATGCCTTTTGCATGACTGAAAGTAGACTTACAAATGAAGATGCCATGTCCTCTATTTCAGTACTGGAGAGTTCACGCTACAGACAATCTCTTCCTGGCAGCTGGAGGGTGAGTATCACCTTTGCAGTAAATTCTTTTCCTTCTCCCACACACCAAAGGAACCCTGTGTTAAGAATATGGGAGACAAATGTACAACTACTAAAAACAGAGCAAGGCATGCCAGTCATACTTGGGATAGCACAGGCAGTCTCAATTTGTACTCAGAACACAGCTCTTTGGAAAACTTCTGGTCCAAAGAGGCAGAAACCACCACCAGCAGGTCTGGGAACACACCTGTAAATTACTGGCAGTTACTCTAGGGGATTTTTGTGTTGTCATTTAATGACACAGTATAAATATTTTAGAGGTACCTAAACACATGGTTAGACAATGGCAGCAATAAATAAAGCAATGCATAGTTGGAATAGTTACTTTAAACATAACATATATCTAATACAGAAATTAAGTGGAATTTTTTCTTTTGTCAGCCTAGAAAATCTAGAGAATTAATAACTTGCACAGGAATTAGGAATCAGCACATAGACATACAATGTGAAGACTGTGCAAATAGCTGTCTTGCCATTGAACTCAAATGTAATTGCATAACTATATTCAAAGTGACACAGAAAGTACTAAATTAAAAGCAAAACAAAACAAAACAAAAACCCAAACTTGGTAATGAAGAAGATGTAAAACTAAGCTGGTTTAAGATGAAACCATTATTGAAGTAGAAGGAAGTGGCGGGGAGAGGGGGGAGGAAAGGAGGACTAGATTCACTGAATGTCCGGAGAAGAGGTGGTGGTAGTCTGCCAAAAATGCCTGATCAAGTTCATACCATAAATTACATTTTCTTAGATGAACTAGGGGGGAATGCCAATGGTTTCATATCTCAGTGTCTTACAATAACTCATACATTAGGTGCTCACCACATCTGCACTGAATTCTATTGTTTTTGAATCTCTCCACCTCTACCCTGCTGAACAATATTTACTGCTATCATAGGCCTTTAGAAGTTAAGATGTATTTCAAAACAGAATGATTAGTTGGTCTTGGATTTTGGATGGGATTTTTTATTTGTTTAAAAAAATAGAAGAGTGTCTGTTATCAGACTTTTCAGGGTTATCTACAAGGGCTTACTTTCCTATCAATTTGAATCTTAGGCATCTACCATGAATTTAAACTGGTTCTCAAAGAAGATTAAATTCATTTTTATTGCAGATATGGCTCTTTTCCAGCACCTTTGGGAGAAGAAAGGCAGATGAAAAAGAGAACATGATGCGAGCACCGAAAAGATGAGAGGCGCACAAAAAATGTGAACTGCTGAATTTACTGTCTAGCTATAATGAGGTATTGCTTAACAATTAAGTTAAATTATGCAGCTGTTTCCTAGTATATTGTGCTAATGCATCTGAGAAATTATAATTTTCTGATTGGAGAACGTTATGTGGAGGAAACTGTAGTGTTCCCCATTCCTGCAACAGTTCATTTCATGATTAAAAAAGGAAGCCAGTATTTTTGCAGCTGTCAGGAATAGGCAATAAAGGATGACAATCTAAGGGGGAGCCTGTTAGTTACTGACACAATAAAATAATCCCAAACAAAAGCTGCAGAAGGAAAAAAGCTTTCAAGGGATAGCAATGACACACAGTTTATGGGTTTCTGTGGTGAAGTGACTCTATAGCCCACGACTAGCAGGAGCAGGTTTGCAGGTCTCAAAGAGAAGTGCTGTCACATGTGATACTTCAAAGACAAGGGCTCAAAAATTTCAGGGAGCTGTTAAACCAATATTTTAAAGCAAAAAATAGCATGTACATCAGGTTTACCAAAAAAAAAGAAAAAAAAAAAGAAGAAAAAAAAGTAAAACCCCCAAACCCAACTTTTTTAACCAGTAAGTCTTGAAAACCTTTAAATTTTTTAAAAAATAAATCTGCTTGCATGAGTATTAAGTAAAAATTGAAGATTTGCAAAACTAAATAATATTGAAAATATAAAACAAAAATTAAGTATGCTGGTGCTCCAAATTTTGCATGTGGAATGTGCTCATGGGAAAAATGGCTACATAAAGCAGAGAAGAAATTAGGTATGTTAATTGGAGCAGGTGGCCTATTTTATATTATTTAATTTTTGACCAGCTTGAGTTTTTGAGACTATTTAAAATTCCAGCCTAACAAATTCATAAATAAATCTGTATTACCCATTGTTTAAACTTATTTATGCAAAAAAGAAAAAAATCACAAACCCAAAAACCCTAGATGAAAACACATAATAGCTTTTGAGTAAAAATGAAAGCTTGTCAATTAGCAGCCATACTTCATATCATCCTTTTATTCTGATCATTTGTTTTGCATGATTCTTTTGTTTTAGTCAGCATTTCCTTTTAGAAAAAGGTTGAATTGGGGGAAAATATCATTTTATTTCACATTTTATGAGTCTGAATAACACAAAATGAGGTTGTGCCATGCTTCATGACCATGAATATTTAAACATTTTCTATAAATATATTTACTTACTTTTGTTTTAATCCCATGAAAAAGCACTGCCTGGAAATGATAGTGAAGAAGCCTAAGAAAATACCATTTTGAATAATTCTTGCTTTTGCTTTTACCAATTGTTCCATCAAGGCAAAACAGATTTGTCCTTTTAATTTCCTTGAGTGATCTAATTCTTTAAGCTACTTCTGTACTTGTTTTTTATATTGGGTTACGGTATTATTACTCTGGAAAAGTCTATGATCAAGTGAGTTTCAAGATTTTTTTTTCAATCTTGTCCACTATTTGTCTAAGCTGAAGTTCCCTGAGGCAGAGAGAAAGACTCTGATGAAAGAAATATTTCCATTTCCTAATTTCTCATGGAATGAGTACTGAGTTCTTACCCATAGGACAAAATAGTAATTTTTGGAAATTACTGTTAGGAAAGAGTGAAAACTTGGGAAATCCAACACAATGGTAAAATTATTTTTCAAAAACAAACTTGAAGAGAGCTAAAAAATTGAAAATCTTTAAAACAGAACCCAGGAGTCCACACTCATTTAACCATTAATTTGGCAGCTGGGTTGCATCCATTGATAATGTTCACTTCTGCTCACCCACCTCATCCTTGCTGTGTGGTGCTGTTCTTGTCCCTTATGAAGTAATTGGTGGATTTTGAGATGCTCAGCTGTTACGGACCATTTCTTCTACCTGTTTTGTGTTTATGAGGGTGTGAAGAGCCACAGCTTTCTACCTTTCTGAAGCAAGAGTACCGAGCAAAGTACCTTTTATGCAATGGAGAAAAAAAAACTTGGTCTGCTCAGAGCCATTCACTGTATTTCCTTGGTAGAGGACCATAGGCCACTCTGAAGATTAACCCTTCTCCAGAGGTTTTCTGTTCCAGCTACAGCTTGTGTTTTTCCCCTTGAAAGCTGAGGAACAGTATGGAAGGTAGTAGGTTGTAGATTTAACCTTGAGCACCACAACTGTGACACGGTGTAAAGCATTCCTTTTGGATGTGTCTGTTTACTTTGTATATTTTTTGAGCTGTCATTCACTTTGTACACTTTTTCATGAGCACACGAGCCAGCTTTATTCTTTTTTTCATGTCCCCTTGTGCCTGCAGCACAGAGGGAAGAGGCTTGGGCTTTGCTAGAGCATGCACTGGGCAAACAGGGAAGAGCTCAGGGGGAATATACTAAATAAAGCCAGGTATTATTGCTCTTGGGCTTAGTATGAGGGATCTGATTGAAAAAAGATCAGAGTGGAAAAAAAAATCAGCTATTACTATAGGAACAAACCAGGAAAATGCTAAATTAGTGTGCAATTCTGAAGTACCTTTTCTTGTCAACACTTTTTCCCCCCTCTCTTCTATTAAAAAGAGAATTTGGACTTAATTTGGTGATAATATGCTAAGTATGGAGATGGCAGAGTTGACAAGGAAATAAACCCCCATCCGTGCTGCTACATCTCTTTTGCTTCCAGTGACAACATTTTATGTGTTTGTTTCTGAGCAGCATTTAGACCCTTGCCTGTATGCTAAACTCTCCTGAGTTTAGCTGCCTGTCTGCTATCAAGAATGTCTTTTTTCTGTGAGAGTGTTGCCTCTGTGAAGCCAGGTCCTTGAAATGATGGATTTCAATAAGATGAATAATTACATGAGGAGCACTTGACTGTAGAAAGGGACCAGAACGACACTGTTATCGCTGCCCGTAAATAAAGTGGTAACATTATGTGCATGACCATATATATGTGACATATGGTGTCTCTAGTACAAATGTACCTCTTTACTTAGATCTAGGAATAGATACAAATGTCTATTGCATGTTCATAACCAGTTTCTAAAAGTAATGCATTTTCTGTGTTGATATTATGAAAAGTATAAATAAAGGAAACTATTTATGTGCTAAGTTCAATTTTAAGTCTTAGAAATATTGTAATATTTTACAAATTACTTGTGCTGTGGCCATATAATAACCACATCTAATTTATGCTTCTTAAAATGGGAGGTTACCACAAAAGTTGTTGCAGACTCTTAACTAGTGACATAAATATTCCACTGTAATCCATACAGTATGAAATCTTTCATTGCCTCTCCCCTGAAGGTATATTATTCAATTTTCATAGTTACAGCACAATGATAAATTAGAGCTTAATGTTGTTGTGCCACTAAGCTAACCAAGACTTTTTATAAGCACCTGTCCAAATGGTAAAATTACAGAAAGTAATCACACTGGTGCACAGCATATTTTTTGTTTGTTTCTTTGTTTGTTTCCCAGGAGCATGAAAATGTTTGACCCTTTCTTCTAGTAAATCACTGGGGGCAGGGAGGAATATATATTTATCCCTTTCTTTCCTGGATTACCATGGCTGTTTCTCTTTTTCAAACTGACCAATAAAAGTTTTTATACTTTTTACAAATTATCAGCTCACATCATCTGAGTTTCTCAAGCAGTACTTGTAGAAATTACCTGTGCCTTAGGCTCTAGGGCTCTGTGCAGTTTTACAGTGAGCACAATGTTCTAAGGAAACTCACAATACATAAGAGCTTTTTTGACAGAGATTAGTGTATAAGTGATAATCTAGAAAATAAAGCCCTTGAAACAGATTTCATTTTAAGCGAGGTAGGCAAAGGATCAACCTGAAAAACAGTGATGTTAGCAACAAGGACAAAATCAACATTAAAAAACAGGGACTACCTGAAAGAGTTATGTAGAAACAACAGACTTTCAGTACTTACTGTATGTATAGAGGTAGACCAAATTGAGCTCTTTTTTTGTGAAGGACTAATTAATTTTATTAGAAAGTAAGTAAATTCAGCTGCGAATCCTAGAGAATATAATGACTTCCAGAGATTCAGAATGAATTCAGCAATAAAAGCTAATTAGAAGGGAAATGGATGCCTAAAATATCCCTAGTGGGCATAAAGAAAGAGAATAAAGACCATTAATTGAAATTAAAATTTAACAGTAGCCTAATGCTGCATGACATAAAATTCCATCTGTTGTGCAGAGCCACTAAACAAAGATACATGGGGAATACTGTGTGGTGTCTCAGCTCTGTATTTTAATGTCAAACCACTCCACACAATAAGTCTGATGTTCAAAAGAGTCGGTTTGGGGGGTGATGATTCCTGTAGCTACTGAATTAGAGAGGAAAAACTGAAAGTGAAGCTGCACTAGTGAGATATTTTATTTTTCATGAAGTAGGTGGGGTTTCTTTCTGCTTATTTTATCCTTACAAGTGTAGAACAGGCACCCATGCATTTTAGACATACAGACTGTCCAAGCTTTTCTTAGAAACACCAGTGTGGTGCAGGCACAGAAGCAGGAACAAAGTCAGTGTTCTTTCTTGAAGCATCTCATCTGAAATGCCATGGAAGTGTCTGTAGAGCACCTGTAAGAAAGTAAATGAAAGCTTTGAATAATTTATCCTGGAATGTCTGACTTCTTGTGCTGTTCACAAAATGTCTGGGAATGTCTTTTTTTGTTCCTTGGTTTTTAAAGACTGATTAACAGTGATTGCTGTAACCAGTTTCAGTGCACACTTCTCTGATGTGAATTCCCCTGAACCAGTTTTCAAAATGTGGACTGATCTATTGATGGAAGGTAGTTATATGGTATTTGCATTTCCATACTAGATGATCACAGCTATAATAATTCCATTTTGATGACTATAGACATGCAGCAACCAAAAAGAGTCTTGTTTGGTAAATTATATATGTATTAGTTTATTTTGAGAGAATTTATAATTATCAAGAAATTTTATTTTCAGCTTTATGTGTTAGACAGGAACATCGGCTTTGCTGAAAGTGAATCTAACAAAGTATTGTATGATTCTTAGCACAACATGACTGTGGACTGTGATTGTTATCTGAGGCTAACTGCATGCTGAATAGGCCATAATGTCAAATTAGATGCTACTTGAGATTCATATGGTACATTTTCTGAATGCCTACATGTACATTAGTAATTCAGCACCTCCATTCTGGGATGTCTCTCAATGCACAGTTAACAGCTACCACAGAACACATACAGGGAAAGAAAATAACAGGTTGCACAGAGCGTCACCATCATGTTCTGTGGACT
Organism: Pachyramphus minor; assembly: GCA_013397135.1. Classification (NCBI taxonomy): domain Eukaryota; kingdom Metazoa; phylum Chordata; class Aves; order Passeriformes; family Tyrannidae; genus Pachyramphus; species Pachyramphus minor. The sequence goes on along the minus strand of VYXB01003934.1, from coordinate 1,674,879 downwards.
GAGGCACAAAAGTCCTTTAGACAAAAAAGTTATTTAAATGGAGACCAAAACAAAGTTGTTTACAATAGAAAATTCTGTGAGTTAGCAGGAAGAGGAAGAATTAGAACTAAAGATAAAAACAAGTTCACATTCAGCAATCTTAGGGATATTTACCTAAAGGTCATTAACCCTTGGATGAAGCAGCAGCAAAATAAATGGGGATAACCTATTTTTTTTTGCTCTAAGACAAAGGTTCACTGTCTTTTTGGACAGTATGTAAAATATTAATGTAATCAGGTTGCTAACAAGGATATTTGTAACCTTGATTTGCAAATTTACCCAAAAGAAGAGCAAAGAGGTTTTTACAGAGTAAAAAACACTATTACAGATCTAACTATGTGTATTTCTTGAGGGAGACAGTAGTAAATGCAACAGCGATGGTAAACAGTGGTATTAAAATGTAAAGACACAACAGGTGTAACAAGCTCTTGCCATGTTGCCAGCCACTCTCTTTGCGAAGCAAAAACCAGGTAATTGAGCTGCAATATGTTCTGTGAGTTACAGAATAGACCAGTTGGCAGATGGGGCAGCCATGGCAGGAGATGGGATAAAATTGCCTGCCTTGCACCTACCTGCTCAGTGTCTTGCAGTCCATTCCATGTACTGGGCCCTTGCTGGCCCATCAGCTTGTTCATCTGCTCTCATGGCTCTTGCCCTGTGTGTTTGCGAGCTACAAAGTACCACAGTAACTTTACAGTTAATTCATTAATAAGGATTGTGCATCTTTTAAGTCACTTGTAGCTCAGCATTTCACCCACACCTTTCACTAAGTATACCTGTAAGAATAAGTCTCTTGGTGAGCAGCTGCTCTGCTATTTCCTAAAGTCCTTGCTGTTGCAGCCCTTAGATTTTACTTTTGCTGAAATATTTATTTCATTTTTACTGTTTCGATATCAGTATTTGATTCAAAGTACCTGTCATAGTGCTTGTACTATCCCCAAAACGTTAATTTGGGATGAAAAAGATAAGTGACCGACTATGTATGTGTAGCAGCAAAGTTAGGTATCCACATGTTTACTGACTTATCAAACTGTGTTTAGGCAGTTCAATGCATCTATATGAAGCTGTGCTGAACACACTGTCTTTGATTCATCTCCCAGTAGTAATCTTCATTTGCAATAAATTTCAAGGTGTGTATACAAATAATGTTGTCCATTAGTGAGAAATCTGAAAGCTTCTATATGCAAATATCCCTCTCTTTCAGCCTAGATGTGGTGATTAACTACATAGTGTTTATAAACATATGGTAAGTCATTTTACAGAATTCATTTCAGCATTGCAGGATACTTGGGAAAAATATTGTAAAAGCCATCTGTATGCAAGTAAGATAATGAGAGGTGTGACAGGCAGGCTGTTAACTGTGAAAATCCTAATATCTGCTGTATTGTTATTGCATTTGTCCTTTTTTATCATGCAGACAATGACAAAATGTGAACTTGTTACTCCTTCACGGAGCTGCAGCTTTTGAACATCAGACATTATTAACATAAAATGGACATGTAGGTAATGGTAATAAAGTTTCTTTTTCCATTTACTTTGTTTTTTAAAACATATTGATTTAAGTACTTACAAAGGTTAAAGAAAAATGAGATATTGCTTTAAAATTTGACAGTAAGATAGTTAACATCACTCTGTCACATCTCTCCAAAAGATTAATTTGCATGATGGAAGTATTTTCTGTGTCATTATCCAGAAGCGGAACTGCAAAAGAATACCAATTTCCATCATTATTTTTTTCCAAATACCTTGTATAAAATCACAATGTGTTGAGAAATAGAAAACTTAGTTGACAACCTGTAAAAAATCCCTAAGAATGAACATGAGCAGCACAATATTTCACCCCCCAAAATTGTAAACACGATCTGTACACGCTTCTTGAAATGTTGTGAAATTGGTGTCTCTAGTAACGTAGACACAACATTCTTATTTATCAAATAGTTTTATCTTAAAATGTTTTTTAGTTACTTTTGGATACTTTACTTGTCCAATCTAAGTTTGTCACATGTGGAATGATGGTAAAGCCCAGTTTTAACATCATATCTAAATGCCCAGCATTCATCAGAGCATTTTTAATTTTTGTTCAAAATCTCCATGAATTGGAACTCACCATTTTCAAATACAGTTTTTTACCTCATGAGAGAGCACTATTGTCTGTGTCTGTAAAATGAAAACAATGAGTTATTTCACCAAAAACCACTCAAAAATCCAAAGCATCAAGAGAGTTAATTTTTTTTCCCCCAGAAATAGTCCTTATGAAAAGGCAATCAGCTAGGCTGTTCTGAAGATTTATTCCAAACAAAATCTCCCTTTCTAAATTTATTTTCTCCAGCTACATCTATGGTTAAATTTGGTATACTCCTAAAGAGATTTAGATTTTATGTCCATGTTTTAAGGCAACTGAGAGACCCGTGGTTTAATATTTTTTAATGTTATTTCCTGAAGTGATTGTGTTTGACTGTTCTTCCAGGAATCAATTTTCGGGGATATGCAGTCAACTCACTTTTATTGCAACTCATTCCAGCCATTAAGCAGCATAATTTCAGCTACCATGGAAATGCTGATTAAATCTACAGGTTTTATTTTGCCATTTTAGCTGTGCCTTGACAACTAATTGCTAGTTTGGTTAGGCAACAAAGGGGCATTGAATCTTTGGAGTTAAGAATGTAGAGAGATCACATCCCAGAAAGGCATGGATTGCTCTCACCCACACTTAGTGCTTGGTAAATGAAACATCAATATCCATGGTATTTGTTCTCTGAGCATGGTGGTGACCAGTGACCAGTGTGAAACAGGGAAGGAGAAACACCCTAATTAGATGGCAAGTGTTAATGCCACGATTGAAGAGCAGCTTCTCTCGAAGCATGCTTTGGGCTGAGGGGATGCTTACGGTGTGGAGAGAAGGTGGGAGAAGGAACTTCCCAGCTCCAGTGGGCCCCCTGGAAAATGTCATGTGTAGCGTCCAGTGACACATTGCCCAGTGTCACTCATTCAGTTAAGCCCCAGTTTTAAAATAGTAAAAAAATGGTGGGATCTGAGTCAAGAGCTGAGGCTGATGCCAAGGCCCCCTGGTCCATACTGGGTAGGTGTGGTGAGGCACTGGGGGCTGCAGCCCCTGCGAGGGGAGGTCAGGGCTTGGGGCTGCCCTGTGTTCCAGCCAGTCCAAGGGCACAGCTGAGCTCTCAGCCATGGGCAGAGTGCCCCAGGAGACACCTGTTTAAGTACCACCCTTCAAGTGTTGAGAAAGGTAGGAGAAAGCAGCCCTGTGAGATGAGAGAAGGAGTGGGTGATGCAGCAGAGATTCCCCTGTGGTGAGCAGGAACCCATATGGGAGCAGGTTTATCCTGAGGGACCTGTGCCCTGTGGAAGGAAGCTCATGATGGAGCAGAAGCTTGAGGAGAAAGGAGCTGCAGAGGGGCACTACTGTGCACTGATCCACACCCCACTGCTCTGGCACTCTCTGGAAGGGAGGGGACCCGGAGGACCCTAACGGGGGAAAACCCGGACTGGATCAGGACCCAAGTGGGGAATAAGCTGGGATAAAGAGGGAGAGAAAAGTGTTTTAAATTTTTTCTGTGCTCCTTGCTATCCAACTCTATCTTAACTGACAAAACAAATCAGTAAATTTGCTCAGGAGGAAAGGGAATATTTCTCCCTTGGGTGGAGAGCTGCAGCCTGGGCATCCCTCAGGGGAGTAGCTAACATTTCCAACTGAGTGCAACAAATACTGGTTTAAGCATTTTTTTCTGCACTTTTGGGTAAGTTTTGAAACAAGTTTTCTTTTTTCTTCTCGGAGAGGAAAAAAAAAGTTTGTATATTTTGTCTCCCAGATATTATCATGAAACTCTTCTGCACTTCAAAAGTAGTATTTCTGTCACCTGGGGGTTTTGGGGCCTTCTTTTATACATTTTTATTTATGTAGGTGGAATGTAAAATTAGATCAGTATTAATTTCTCTATTTTGATAGTAGGATATCTTTAAAATTATTCAGAAAAACTTTCTACTTAGCTTTACCTTTCACTCTGCCCCCTGAAAGTGTGTTAGCCAACTCAAGAAAGCTTCTGAGAAAAGTACAGCTCTGTTAAATATCTCATGTTCCTCTAAATTTTTATCACTTCTAGATCAGATTATAATCTTGGATAAGAGTAACATGTTGCTGCATTATTAATATAGTAAAAGATAAAGGGAGCATGAAGGTTTGGGTTTTTTTTCTTTAAGAAGGTGTCAGAAGTTTGACTATCTGCTTGGTGCAAGGCATTTGAATGGACCTGCAGTCAGATTGCTTTTTTTTTCTTTTAAATTTGCTTCAGATGCTGTGAGTCACTCTCTAAGACATCTCTGTTGATCACCACTGGATTGCCATGGGTATAAACATACTTGGGGTTGCACCTGATGACTTGTTTTACTGAGTTAGTTAAATATTTTGCAAGATTCTCTTCCAAAGTCAGTGTTGAAGCCAAAATGGGGTCCCCAAAAATATGATAGCTATTCTGACATCTTGCGTTTTCTCTCGTTCGTCTATTTATGCCTGCCTGGTACTGCAAGTGTTTTACCTCATATTTAATGTTGGCACAACTTTGTATGCAATCTTGATTACAGCAGTTCTGTGACCTAAGAAAATGGTTTGCATTTTTGTGTTGTTCTTTACTGACGTTGCCAAACAGTGAACAATCTTTAGTTAAACCCCACATACATCAGAGATCACAGAATGATTAAGGTTGGGAAATACCTGTGAGATCAAGTCCAACGTTAACCTCAAATGAACTGAAACATAAATGCCAAGTTACTTGTCTGAGACTATGTAAAATTAGTGACCAATATGAAGAAATAATGCAGCAAAACTGGCTTCTCATCATAATTTAATTCTTCAAAGCAAATGGTAAATATTTTATGTATTTAAAACAATGAAGTCAGCATTTTAAAGCACGGAGCTGCTGCTGATGTAATTTATTTCTTTGTACAACATGATTTTTGGCAATCCCTAACATGGGAGTCTGTTACTGGGTCTTGATACATGGAATAAGAGAAGTGTTCTCTCAGCTGAACACAGCAAACACACATAAGTAAAAGTAAATATTTTGGTGGCCTCAGAAGTTATGTGATGGAGGGTGCTGCTGGTTTAAATCTCCTTCAGCCGTGCTTTGAACCCTCATGGCAGGGTGCAGTCATGTTATTAGTATCATTAGGTAATCTTAAGCACTGTGTGCAATGCTCCTGCATTTCACACCCACTCATTTTTGAAATGGAACCTGCATATTATAGTAAAGTTGAAAGGCATATAGTCTGTCCTGAAACATGCAAATAATACCCTTCAGTGCTGAGAGGAATTAAGCATATATATCAAGAGGACAATATGTCCTCAAGTCTAATCTCTTTCTAGCTGTTTTTCCAACAATAAATTGCATTTTATGTGAATCAGTCTTGTTATTTTTGCCAATAGGTATCCTGAAATTTGATACTATGAAAGTTCAGGGCAACAGAAATTAAAGCTCTTTTTCACAGTGAAATTTTTGATTTCTAAAAGCCTCACAGATTTCTAAATAACACCATGTGGTTGAACTGTTCCTTAAGCCAATACATTTATGGATTAAGTAAGTACTGCTTGCTGTGTTTACACATACAAATTCCCTTCAGAAATTTAATTTACAAAACATTACAGCCTGGCAAATATTATATGAAGATCAGTAGCTGCTGCCTGGCATTATTTTTACTTGAGTTGCAGATATATTTTCATCTTCCTGTCCCATTTGCTGTATGAGGCCTTTGACCACTTTGGGTGTTGATTTCATTTCTTAAAATATTCTCAGTATGTTTAGCTCAAGGAAGAGAATTTAGATGATGGGAAAGATTAAATTCAAAGCAATAACATAGCTGTTTTGTGGGTTTGGTGTTTGTTTTTTTTTAAACTGTGATAGCAAATATAGATACTGCTGCAACACCACAGACCATCTGTGCAAAACCATCTCTCACTATTGAAATGCAGCTCTATATATTTCTGGCTTATAAATATAACTCCAAGCTTGCTTTGGTGTTAACTCTCAGGGCTTGTTTCTGTTTGGCTTCACTTGTCAGTTATGACGTTTACCTCTGACATTATTTATGCTCTAGAATGAGCCTCACACAAGCCAGTGAAAACCCTTTTCTAGATGGCTTATATGTTATGAAAAGGACCCAGGTCTTTGGATTTTACATGTTTCTTAAAGATCTGTGTCTTTCTGGCTTTTGCATTTAATACTTGTTATAGTCCTACAAAGCAATCACTTTTCTTGAAATACGGAATGGAACAACTCTTCCATTTATTCCCATAATTCACAATCCTCCACTGTCTGTATCATGTCTGCAGAGTTTTGGCCTTGCATCAGAATGTCTGATTTGTGATTTAATCCACTGAATTAGGTGCTGTCATGGGTGTACAAAGGTTGGACAATACATTCCTCTTGTTTGTTTAAAAAAACCCAAACAAACACATACACATAGGATGCATGATGAGCACTGTTCATGGGAATAAAAGAGTAGCTAACTGATGAGAATCAGCAGTGTTGGATTATTGTTTTGAATAAGTTGTTAGGTATAATTTTTCAGTGTTCTTTCTGAAGGTGGAAAAACCAGCTGTAGTATGTCAGCCCAACGTGGCAAAGGTAGGAACGTGGTTTTCCTCTAATAGCAAATAGCAATTAGAAGCTTGAGCCAGTTATATCCCACAGTTATATCCCTCCTGTGTTATATATCCCTACCCTGGTTAAGGAAAACTGGTAAAAATGTAACAGAATAGATTTCTCAACATGCTTTCATTGTCCTTACTCTCTCTGCCTCTCAGTCTGTGCAGAAATGTGTACTTGCTAGGTTTTTAGTTTAAACAATACTGGAAGGGACTTTGAGAAATTTCATGGTACAATCCCTTACTTCTTCTTTATTCCTAACAGCCATTTATTTTACCTACTAAAAATTTCTTCTTGGAGATGATATCCAGCTCCCTTCTGTTGGTAGGGAAGGTGAAGGGCTGAAATAGAGGCTTATTGTGTGGAGGTGAAATTGAATCTTCATTATTGCAACTGCAAATTTTTATGTTGGACCATGTATACAGATACGTTATTCACTTCCATTTTATAAAAAACTTTTTCATACTTACAGACTATCATCACAATTTTCCTGGTTCTATTCTTTCAGATTAACAATTCCAAATACTTCTGTCTTTCCTCATAGGTAATGAATCCTGGCTATTTCATTGTCCTAGTTTCACTCTATCCAGTTTGTCCATGTTCCTTGGAATTCAAAGTGAGGAGCTGGATGGCATGCTCCAGCTAAAGCTTGATCAGTTCTGTCTATAGGGAAAAGATTGCCTCATGCATCTTGACTCTCATTTTCAACTGTCTGAGGGGGGTATTTGGCTTTTACTCTACAGTGTAACATTGTTGACTCATGTTCATCATTGATGCATAACGAACCTCGTATCTTCCTCTGTAAAACTGCTAACTACTTGATCCACATCCTGCATTTGCATAGCTAATTATTCATGCTTAGATGAAGAACCTTGCCTTTGTCCCCACTGAATAAACATCCTTTGCTTTTCATCTGCTTTCCCACTTGTTAAGTTCATTTGAATTCCTAGCTTGTCCTCCAGCTTATTTGTAGTCCCTACAAGCTTTGTTATCTGCAGATTTAGAAACTCATTGAGATTTCACAACTCTGTACAGAAGACAAAGGTCTTAATATTTGGTACTCATCCAAATCTTGAAATGCAGAGTAATCAGGAAATGCTCTCAATTCTTAAACAATGTCTTATTGTGATATTTTAAGTTGCCTATTCCCAAGTGATGTGAACATTTTGGGACTATGTCAGCTTCAGAAGATGAAACAAGAATGCCTGCTTAGTTCCATAATTTACATTAAAAGATGTCTATGTGAAACTTGGACAAGTTTCTTGAAATAGAAAGAAAATTCTAACAGATTTTTCTGAAAATTAGAGGTCACCTTTTAGGCAGACAGGTGAAAAATCTCTGTTAATTAGTTTGCAAAATAATATGGATTTGATTTTTTTTTATTTAAGGGCAGTTTTAGGATGTTTCTGTAATTCAAAAGCTTCAAGTTGGCTTACTGTCTGTGTGCAATACATCTATGTTATTAATGGCAAAGACAAGCTTTGGGAATACCTTTTAAAAAGTTATTGCTGGGGGAGGCTGGGGGTATTTATTGATTTGTTTTGGGGTTTTTTCAGACTCTGGCAGCTTATTTTTCAAGAATAACCTCAGTCAGAATTTGAGCTGAATATTAGAAATGTTTTCAGAGTTCAGGCAGGGATACCACTGAAAGCCTCAGAAGGGAGTCCTGTCCCTGTAACTTGAGACCCCTACAGCCCATACCTTCAAAGCTTTAGTTTTCTATGGATAGAATTTTAACGATCATCAGAAATACCTGTGCCACAAATCAGACAAAGGCTGATACAGGATATCCTCAGCACTGTAAGAGTTAAAGATCAGCCATGCCATTAGCCAGAAAAAACCCACATTTTACATACAGTGAATTTCTTTTTTCTACTGTCAGTAAGGTCACCACAAGGAACAGTCTGCAGTGCTCCTGAGGTGACTGTCAGAAGCTCTTGCTTTGAGCAACCCTCCCAGCATTCATATGGCAAACTGATAGGGATGGGTTCATCATAGGATTTAATAAAGTTCAAAGTAATTGTCACTACCAATAATGTTTTTTAATTATTCTGAGACACTGTGAATAAGGCCATTAACTAGACTTTGCATTGCAGGAATTTTCTATCATTTAGTAAATTGCTTTGTGGTATTTTTGATTTGAAAAATATTTGTTTGTATATGTGCTGAGGGGAAGGGAATTATATTGCAAATTATATATTCTGTCCCATTCTAGATTCTTGAGTGCCAGTGCCTTCTCTAGTTTTGAAAGCTTTTGAAAAGCTTGATTGTAATTTAGAGCTGGAGAGTGTCTCCACACCATCATACAGAATGACTGTACTTGAGGAATGCTGTAAGGAAGGGATTCTTGTTTATTCATCTGAATCGTAATATGCTTACAGACCCCACCAGTTGCAAAATTATCATGATTCCTTGATTCACTGCACTAACAAAACAGTGCGGGAGTACACCGAAAATACATTCAAGCAACACCCCAATTCCAAAGCACACGTTATGTTGCCTTTAAACCAGAGTATAGACAATACCAGGAGGAAGGTCAGACCCGCCCACTCAGACTTGAAATCTACATTAAAACACTTTGCAAGACAATTCACTTCCATTTTAAATCATATATGTTGACAACCAGCATTTGGAATATTTTTTACCTGTTATGGGGTGTATTTTAAATGTTGTGGAGTGTCAATATGCAGCCATAAGAAGGAGTGTATTTCAACTATTGAAATGCGAGACAGAAAAGTAATCAAGCAATGCTGTTTTGGCTCTTTGTATATCTTTGGTATTTTCATTACTTCTGTTGTGTATAGAAATGGGTATTGTGAACCACAAATGTCTTTTCAAAAGAAGAAGGAAGAAAAATATCAAAATAAAAAACAAGGGAAAGCATTAACAGCAGACAAGAAGGATGAGAGGCTTTGCCTGAAAAAGAAAGGGAAGTGCAGATGATGCGTGGTGATGCTTATCATTTACCTGGAAGGATGAATCAGTAATTGGAGGTTTTTGGCTGGGGTTCAGTGCCAGAAAGCAATAGAAGACAAGCTGTATGAATCACACCTTAGCCATAATCAAGAAAAAATTTGGTTCATCTTTGTACTAGTCATTGGAAATACTTTTTTCTCACTTGCACATGTCTGCCTCTTTTAAGAAGATGGAAGAAACTTTCTTTTAGAAGTATTTACATTCTATCATCTGGAGCAGCCCTCTTCAAACCTGAACAGCTTTTTAGTGCTTGGCACTTTTCTAAGTACTCATTCAGCTACCTTAATAAGATAATCAACTCATGCCCTCAGTTGTGCATGACTGTTGGTCACCCAATCCATTAGCTATGGCAAAATACACAGCAATTCAGCCTGACATACTTAATGAGAATTCCCAGGCTGCTTAATTTATCAGCCTTTAACATTAGGATGCTCCAGCAAAACTTCAGTGTTATGAATGTCATGTGCTGAATCTTTTGACAATACATAATGATCCCCATTATTGTGAAGCCTCTGAATAGAATAATCTGATCAGTTCATTAAGACCAGAGAGGTCTGAACAAACTAATAATGCCATTGTTTACTCTCTGAACACTGAAGACCAAATTAATTTGTGGTATAATTCCATAAACTTTAACACAGTGGCTCCATGAACACTTTCAGCCTAAGGAAAAAATGTTCTTTCTTTTAAGGAATGCCAAAACTTCACCCTGGCAGTCCTTTCTGTCTGGTTACCTTCTTAAATGAGGTGTATATTACGGGATATTCATAGAGTTGTATGTGTTATTTTGCTATATAATGTGGATTTTGAATCACTGAAGTACTAATGGGGGAAGTATGTGGTTCATCTCTTCTGAGATGGATGGAGTTACATGAGTGACTATTTTGTCAGTTTGACTTTACCTGTTGTTTCTGATACGTATTCTACATATACATTATAAATCTGTAATAAGTATAAAGATGTACTGTGAACACAGAGAATATTAATAAATTCATTTTTAATTACAATTTCACCACTACTGAAAACGAAATTATGAGATGCACTAAAATAAGATATTTGTAAAAATTCTACCCTGACCTAGGGAATGTAACCTCAGAACAGGAACATGCACTGCTGTGGAAGACTAATCAGAACAGCTAAATCAGTTATTATCACCTGTTATTACTGAACAGGTGTCTCTGCAAAGACTGTAGAGAAGGCAAACTACTAGTAAGCTACTTTAAGTCCACATACTTCTGTCACTTTAGACTTGATGATTTCCTACCTTAAGCCACAGTTGCAATTTGAAGCACAGGGGCTGGCAGAGACCCTACTAGGGGACGCTAATTGCTTTATGAAGCTTTGTTTGTAAATTTGTTTGGAGGCCCTCATAACAAAATTTGGCTCTTTTGGATACCTTAGAGCAGTTACTCTACAAGTGATACAAATGATCACCTGACTAAGCACTGTGCAATATTTCAGGGGAATTACTGTCCTGATCAATGATACTGGAGTAAATATCAAGGAGAAAATGAAATGTGGGTGATGGTTAGATTAGCTCGAGTTGAAGATCTTAAACCCCTTAATGCAGAATCTGGCTTATCCATTTTTGTGAGATGCAGTATTTTCTTTATTCTTATCAAAAAGGTCACAAAATTTCAAAAGTTCTGTTCAACTTGGAAAAAATATGGGGCTTATTCACACTCTTCATAGGAATATAACTGTTTTCTTTTAAACTGTTTCAAAGGAGAATTTTATAGAGACTTCTCCATCTATTGTGTTGAATTCCAGTTCTCTACAAACAGAAGTTAGTGAAGCTCTGCCAACCTCTCTGCCAGTGGAAAGAAAGTACTGAAGTCTGGTGGTCCTTGGTGGAGGGAGTTTCATTTTGGCACTTTTGTCACTTACAGTAAATCCCAGACTATTCACTTCCATCCCATTAACATCCCATTCAGTTAAAATTGACTGTATGATTACAGAGGTGGAGCCATGGTCATGATAACTCCTTTTTCCCCTCTGGTAATCAGAAATACAATTTAGCAAGGATTTGGAAGTCTTTAATTTTGGAGAAATAACTAATTGTCTGTCAATTCATGTCTACATCAACAAGCAACTTCATCAAATCACTAAATTTGCAACTTAACTGAGTTTCTTTACCAATCACTAAACTTTTGCAATAAACTAATATAAAATCTCTCCTTTTTCCCAACATTTAAATACATCTGGGGTAGACTGCACTTGGTTTATAAATGTATAATAAATAACATGATTTTAGGCGAGATTATACAGCAATGTATTCATGATTATGTTGCTGCCTTATGTCATTATTATCTCCCCAGAAATAACCAACTTGAGCACTTTTTCCTTGTCCTCATAGAACCAAAATTGCAGCGACTTTTCTTTAAAAAGCTTTGACTATTGTACTCCATAGAAATCTGCTGAGTTAAGGTGAGGAAGGGCTGTTTCCACAGCATTTACAATTAGGTTTTATTATTCCTGGTACATTATCTTAATGTTTTAGCTTGTTACACAGATTATGAGGAATCAAAATATGATAGATCAATTATTACCATGTTTACGGATTACTTCCCTTTGCCAAGTTTTTTATAAAACATTTGTTGTAGAAGTGAGTTATAAGCAACAGGTGTATGAAAATTGGACTTGGCCGAACATTCCTGCCATAAGACATTTCTCATCAATTTATTGCCAACACTGGTAATCCTAATTATTTTTAAATTATTTCAAACAATGGTCACTTGTAAATGAAATGCATCAAACACATATTACAATATCTTAGTCTAATGCCTCTATGCACAGGTTTTTTCACTGGTCACACCTCTTAATGAAATATGATAGTACTATGTCAAACAGAGCTGGAATATTTTGAGTCACTGGCACACAAATATTAAAAAGGCTTTGCCTTTTTAATAATAATAGCTAATCACAATGATAGACATAATTTGGGTAATACCCAGTAAATCTGAAAATCAGGAGTTTTTTAGCCTTTTTTTTTTTTCCAAGATGGACTAAATACTCTGAATGCAGTTAGGCATTAAGAAATCTGATTACTGTGTTGTAGAGCCTTTCTTTCACGATTTTTACTTCCATCACTAAAGTTCCCTCGCTGTTTTCTTAGCACTTCCTAGCAAATATTTTTCACCACTTTTTTTCTCCACATTTTATCCAATCAGTTTCTAAAAAAGGGCAATGGTAGTTTTCACACTCTTCAGTTTTTATGAAAAAAAGAAATAATGTTTTTATTTTTATCTATACTGTTTTTGTTGTAAAAGTAAATATGATAAATATTCAAGTAAGAAATACATTTTATTGAAAGGGCAACAAATCCCCAAAGAGAAGCAGGTGTTCATAAAAGATGATACTAGCATATGGAAGTTAATATTCTCATTCTTTCTCTACAGTCATAAGAGAGACAGAGACTCTGGATAGTTGAATTGCAGCTTAAATACACCTTCTAACTCCATGTAAAAACAAAAGATGACTCTCCTTGACTTACAGCTTGACTTTTTTTTTTTTTAGTATTTTTGAGGAGAGTTAATAGAGATCTATGGAAAAATAAAAGTTTAACTAATATTGAGAAAACTTGCCTTGATTCTGGCACAATCAGCACTAAGTAGCACAGGAATAGTTTATTTTGTTCTCATACACTTTCAAATTATCTAATTTTAGGTAAAATTAAGATGCCTAACCAAACTGAGTAAAATATAGTTCTTCCTCAACATGGATCACTAAAGTCTTTTTCCAATTCTTCTTTTCTCACTCAAATCTAGTGTGAAGTTCTCAGTCAGGTTCCCCCTGCCCTGTTAGAGTGTGTGTTCATTCAGATATTTCATTCTTGACAGATAAAAATTAAGATGTCAATCTCTACGATCCTTTTTCTCTTCCCCTACAAAAATGACAAAGATGGAAAACTAACCATAATCCACATGAAATACATAAGGGATTTTTTAGTGAAACAAAAAAGAAACATCTCAGAGATAAGGTGTGAGAGTATTTAGGACCTGTTTTCTTCCTGGACCTTTTCCCCTCAGAAATGGTGCTGTAGCAGACTTTGCCCGAGACAGTATCACTGTTACCCACAAACAAAATGTGAATTTTAAAACAAAAAGGCTGATGTGTTTCTTTCTCATCACACAAAGTTGAAAATAAAGATAAAACCTGTTACCTTAAATTGAATCTTTTACATGAGACATCTTTGCTTTGATACTAAGACCACAATCAAATCATGTATCCAAAGCCAGGTGTCAAATCTTCTATGTTCTGTATAAATTAGGTTTCCCCTATTTTATTAGCATTTTCAATAAAAGGTACACATTTTTTTCCCAGTGAAAAAGCATTCTAGTAGCGTAAGAACATTTTTATTCCAAATGAATTAAATTAAAAATTTTCTGAAAAACTGTAGCCTGTTTTCTCCTACTATGCAGTGTCTACTTCCTTTCAGAAAAGGTTTTCTCCCTATAAAATGCATTTTAGGCATATAATTATGTTAAAGGTTATCTCTTGAACACACCCTATGAGGTTTTCCAGTGCAATATGCTAAATGAATGCATATTTAATTTATATAGTACCCAGAACAGACTATGATAAAATGTTTCATATCAGATGTGATAAAAATGTCACCTATTGCTCACTTATGTTTGTCATCGTAGACTACATATTTAGGTCAGATTAAACTGCAAGGAAAATAATGACTCAAATACCAGTAAATACAGTGTTTGTTCTACACCAAATTAAAGACTTCTGCAACTTGAAAAGGTTTTAAATACAGGAAGAATTTGAAGTTACAATTATGATAAAGAAAAAAAATAAACAATAAAACTATTACCTTTTGGTTCTAACTCTTCTTATTGTAGAACCACAGCTATTGGACACTGCTTACATGTGTGGGATTTTTGTTATGCCATCTTTTTTCTATGGGATTGTGGAATAATACATATTGGAAGGGGTATCTAAAGGTCATCCAATCAATCTTGCACAATTTATCTGTTGGAGACTTAATCATACATCATCTCTTCAACAACACACTTCACTCAAAAAGACAGAAGGAAGCAACTTTATTCCTTAAATAGTTCTTCTCATTTGTAGTATTTTCAGAATAGTTCTTAATAGCACTGAGATTCTATGTTACCCCAGGGTGGGTAATTATCTAGTTATACAGACCAGATAATTTTTTTTTATAATGCTCAGTTACATCAGTGGAATCTCTGGGAGTTACAAAGGAAAAATAAATTGGGGTAAATATTTGGCCTATTGGCTTCATGTTTTTAGTAAGGATGAATATATATTTTCCTTCAAAGTTAGTATTGACCTCCTCTTTATTTGGTCAATACTTAGTTCTTACCTCAATTAATCTCAATAGATATCCAAATAAAGATCAATATTTATTGAAATTGTGGGAAATATGCATATGTGGGGAGCAAATGGATTTCTAAGAGTTTTCTATTAAAAGCTTACTTAAATTTTTTAAAAAACAACACTTCTCCGTGGAATATGTGGCATCTTGAGTCTTATCAGTGATATTAAAGCAATATTAAAGCATCTGAAGTTTTTCATATCCTTCTCTTTAAAAGCTCTTGTATTCTTGGCCTCTGTGCATTCTAAGATTTATCACAATGTCTTGGGAAGAGAGGATAAGAGGTCTTTGGCAGATACTATGGTTGCCTGCTTTGAAACTTGATATTAATGTGTTCCCAGCATAGTCATCAATTTTTCTTATATTCTTGGCCCCCCAGAGAAGCTGTTGTATGATGCAAGACCTGGAAGGAACCCCCCTTTCACACGACCCTGCATAGGGCCTGCACAACCTTGTGTGGTTGGTGTTTCTTTCACAGGTTAATCAGAGGCTTTCTGAAAGGTCCATCTGCCCAAGACCGAATTTTGTCTGTACATGTCTCAATTATTTTTCTCTTCTAAAGACGAATGCTTTCGGCAGAAGTGGTGGGAAAGAGAATAAATGAACTGAAGTAGCGTCTGCTAATAATGGCACCCATTTATCTCCATTACTTTCATGCACATTAAATATGCATAGAATCAGATAAATATCTTTTAAAAGTGTGGAAAAATGTGGATAATACTGGGGGCTGAATGCTACATTATGAAGCTCCCCTCCGGCTGCAGCCCTGGAGACTTCCCAGGTTTGTAGCCCTTTTCAGTTCAGTGTTTCTAAGAATCCTTTTTGATTAGAAGAGAATTATTTACACTGTTTTTCAGAATTACTTTCAAGGTAATTACTTCTTCAGCTGTGTATTGATATGTACTTTCTCTTCATAGGTCTTTGACCTACAGAGAGGTGGGGAGAAACAAACAAACAAAGACCCAAAAAAACCCCACCGCCCCACAAGAGAAAACAGCTGAGGTTGCAGCCATGTGAAAAAGCAAATAGTTAAAGTGTAATCACAGAGACCCATCACTTGCTTGAGTTGAAAGTAATAAATATTGAATGAGAGCAGAAAGCAAACTGCTTGTGGAAAAGTTCACTAACCAAATTTATTCATCAAAATATGAGCAAATGCCTAAAAAACAGATATTTTTTCCCTTGTTAACAGGCTGAATTAATTGGTTAAATTATTTGTTGCTAAATAAATGTGTTACTTAATGATCTGCAGAGCAATTAACCTGTCACTTCATACACTAATTTACTAAATCCTTTCCAATCTCCCTTTATATTAAGTCCTTATCATTAATTTGAAGAGATTACACATTTATTTAAATATATTTAATGTTTCCTGGCAATATGTTTAAAATAAATCTGCTTCCAAAGCTCATTGATACCAGAGAAATTAATCTGATATTACTACTGAAAATATTAGATATAAGGCCCTTACCCAAATCCTGTAATGCTGCAAGCAGGAAATTCAGGGTCAGTCTGTAGTGCTGACTTGCACAGAGTTACGGAATGGTAGAGGTTGACAAGAATCTTTGGAGATTCTCAGAGGTCCAGTCCTCTGCTCCAAGCAGGATCGGCTAGAGTAGGGGTTGCCCAGGACCACATGTAGATGGGGTTTGAATAATCCCAAGGATGAGGACTCCAGCATCTTTAGGCAAGCTGTGTGTGCTAGTATTTGACCACCCTCACAGTAAAAGAAGATTTGGTCTTTTTTTTTTTTTTTAATGGAATTTAAAATACTTAATTTTGTGCCTTTTCTCTTTTTTACTCTTGTATTTGTGCACACTGAGCCTACAACATTGTGTTAGTATAAAAAGGAACACAGTTTTCTCACCCAGTAATGTACCCTTGTCAAACAGGGAATCTCTTAATGCTTTTCAGGCAGAACCAAATTTCTCCAAAGTGGGTGGTGTGGTTGCTTACTGTATGTCAGCCATTAGCTACAGCTTAAATATTATACTTAAAAGAATTTTAATGTAGATAAAGAAGTTGATAGAAAGAAAAAAAATATATTTGTGTAGCCTCCTTGCTCTATCTTTCACATATTTGGGACTTTCAGGTGACTTTTGTCACGTCTGTTTATTAAAGAACACAGAAGCCTGAATTTCAAATGATGTTCCAAACTAAAATTTATAAAAACCTTCTAATTTGATAAAGGTGTCTATTATTTAAAAAGATATTCTTTATGAAAGGTGGATGATAAAATATTTAAGAGAAGATTCTATCATTGCTATTTACCCAACTAACCAGTCAGGTTTTAGTATTACTTCTTCTAAGCACAGTGCAACACCATGAGGGCATTTAATTTCTGACTTGACATAGATGGTGGTCCTGCTTTAGAAGAAAATCTCTGCATCATCCACACTTATTGTTCCCAGGTCCATGTTACAGAACAGAGTATTACCCGGCTTCCTTTCAGCTGAAACAGAACTGGAACACACCCCCTAAGCAAATGCCTAATGTACTCCAGCTCTGAAAGATACAGGATGAGATCAGACGTCATCCAATGTTTTAAGAAACTTTTAATAAAACTTTCCTGTCTGACCATGCAGGAGCCACTCTGGCAGTCACACTCACACCACCTAAGATAAGTCAAGGTCCCTTCTCAGCTCCATACACCACTCACACAGTCAGACCAGGTTTCCTTAGTGGCCCAGCCTCAGGTTTCTCCCAGCAGTCTCAGATGGCTGGATCTTTAAAGTAATTTAATCGTTGTGCTACAACACCAGCTTGAGCTGCTGCTTCTGAGGGACTCTGAACAATGGAAACCCTGGGCTTTTATCCCCTCACAGTATAAGGGTGGGAAAGTCTGGGGTCACCAGCTCCTGTCTTGTCTCCTAGTGTCCCTCACCTGGCTGTGCCAGGGGTCCCCGGGCCCTTTGTTATGCAAAGGGTTAGCACTTTGTGGCCTCTTGGCTCTGGTTCCTACTATGCAGAGCTCAATCTGCAGATCCCACTGCAGCTGCACACTGAGCTCCCTGCACTGAATGGATTCCTCAACAGTCATCAGGTCCCAGACCAGTCAACCATTTGTTGTTCAGTTTGGAAAGTTGATCGGTTTGATCTCAGTTTGGAAATCAGAAATTGTTCTAACTCTCAACATTGTTCTAAATACAGGTAAATTAGCAACAACATTACAAAACTCAAATAATTAAAATATTTAACAGTTTATTTAACAGATTTAACAGGTTTTCAAATTACAAGATTTAACAGTAAATTGCCACTTTTTAGATAACGCACTTTGATTTTATTCTCTTAAGGAGTTACAATAGAATTGAGATATTCAAATAAAGCACAGAAACTTTGCAGTCCCAACTGAATACATGTTAGGCGTGTTACCTTTCTTTAGATAGTTGATTTTAAATTGATCTGTTTAAATTCTCTTCAGACAGCAATTAGTCATAGACTGTCAACAAGTAAAAACAAGATTGTAATTATTAACTCACAGGGATATGTTGCTGCTCATAATCAGATATAGATATGATACTCAATTTTATAATTTCATGAAAATGTTCAAGCAAATTACAGTCTTTTAATAGCTCGGTGGCAGTTTTATCTTTGATATTATCTCTGTTGCTAGTTAATATTGACATAATATCTTCTTGTAAAAATGGTTGTCTTTTTAATCAAATGTAGCACGTGGTAGAGAAAAAATGTGTGCTAATGAAGAAGCAATGCATACTGGAAGTGTCTGAACAGTATCACTTTCAAGCATAAAAAACCCTAAAACGCCCCAACCAACCAAAACCACCCACTTGGACCCGTTATTAATCTGAAGATATTTGTGGACCAGCATCTGGCCACCTACATACCAGTCATCTTCTGGCATTTATTTCTGATGGTGAATAAGAACACTGTTACAATGAGATTTTTTTCCCCAGTTACTGGTGTCACAGGTACTGAATGTTCCCATAACACTGTGCCTTGTAAGCAGATGGTGTGAGTACAACAACAGCAAGTGGGATAAAAATCTGTTTAGACAGTGAGCTGGGACACTCCTGAAGGCTGGTGCCAGGCTTGGAGAGTTTAAAGGAGGTCTGAGGTCTGTACAGAGGTATTCACCAGGTTTTTTTCAGTCTGTCCGTTTCTTCTGTGGCACCCCTATTCTGGCACAATATTTACTACTGTGCACTTTGCTACAATGCCCTTGCTTTCTGGTTTTTGTTTTTTAAAAATCCTTGAATGTTACTGTCAGACTGTTGAGTTTGATTTCAAGAAAGCCAACCCCTTGCTCTGGATGCCAGATATGGCAATATGACTCCTATGTTCTGTGCAGGCTGTGCACAGGTATCTTTGCTGCATAAAAGGATATGGAGAAGTCTGGCCCTAATTTTCATTTGGGTCATTTAAATAACCATTTTCAAGCAGCAAGTGTGATGTAAAGGTGTAGGTAATTCCAAATAGGCAGTGTTTGGTATGTATTTGCTGCTTTTCTGTTTTAGTTCAGTTGGGTTGCTTTGGAATTTCGTCAGAAGGGAAAAGAGCAGGAAAGGTTATTCCAAATATTCACTTATTGCACCAAACACAAAGTATGTGATGTTAAAGATAACTTTACAAGCATTTAGACCCAGTTAAATTATTTTGGGATACACAGAAAAATTACACACTTTCAGTGGGTCTATGAGAGGATGGCATTAGACAAGGGTGGAAAAACAGGAGCCTAACAAGGGTACCAAGACCAGTATTCCCACTGACAGTCCAGATGAGCAAAGCAGATGATCATGAAGAGAACACAGCATTTTAAAGGTTGAAAAATACTCATTAGATATGAGATGTGATTATACCATTGACCTTATCCTCATTCTTGTGATTATTCAGTATTTCTTCTGCACCCTTATCTTCCCAAGTCAGCAGTGGGGCTCATAGGGTCTCCCAACTCATTTTATTTCTGTAGTTCAAAATTCACCATGGGTGTTTGCATCTGAACTCCAACAATTTGGCCTTTTTGCCAGCCTTGCAGTTGAGCTATGCATGGTCTCAATTTCTAGAGCTGGGTACGACTAGATATGTGCTGGACAGCTGTGTTGGACAATGCATATGCATTTCATCATCAGAAAACTGCTTGCAATGGCAAAGGATAGAAGTGGTAGCATCTCCAGCTGTTGATCACTGACATACACATTTAGCTGTCATTAGTGCTATGCTGAAGTCATGATCCTCAGTGTTGGGTGCACTGGTAAGAACAGAAATAGGAAAGAAAATAGTCTGGGAAGAAGTCACTTGTATTAAATTTACTAGCATGATTATATCAGATAATGACTTAGATTTGTATAACCTGTGACTGAGAGAAGGTAATTACTATTCCTGACAGAAAAAATAAATAAGTATTCAACAATATTTTTCAGACCCTCACACTGAAAGGCCCATTGTATGGTCACCACAAAAAATCTGAATAAATATTGTCCTATTCTGTTAAAAATGAAAGAGAGTAATATGCTGTAATATGTGGAAACAACACAGCATTGAGACAAGGAAAGAAAGAGACAGCAGATGCTGTTTTCCAGACTGAATCTCCTCTAATGCACTCCAGGGACCTCATTTAATCAAGCATCATTCTCACACTTCATCACGTATATTATTCAGAAATTATGAAGAATTCTGAGAATAAATTAGTAATTTATTTCAGGATAAATGGTTTTTAAAATTTATTATTATTCAAGCTATTTTGGAAAATTTAGTTTTTCCTTTATTTCTCCCAGAGGCTCCCAGCTCAGTTTAATCAGAAGCTTCTACTTGGAGGGTCCTGAAGATTGGATCCAGACTCTCTTTGTAAAAGTAATTTTTCTGGGACATGCCACCTTCTGTTATTGCATTCTCTCTACCTCTGAGTATCAGATTTTAAAATGTTTCTTTCAGTGCACTCTGAATTAGAGGGATATCTACAAAAATCCTATGATAAAGAGCCGCTTTATTTTTCCTCTGGCCGCGTCCATTTAAGTGTCTTAGTGAAGAAAAGAACTCTTCACCAAAATCCTTTCCCATCATCTGCTGCTGTTTACCTCTAGCACTTTTCTTGTCAATTTTATAACAATGGTGCAGCACAACTTGACACTGTCCAGGTAAATATATTCAACACTTTCTTGAAGAGCTTATACAGGCTGATACTTCTCCAGGAAGGATTCTGTCATATTTAATCACCCAGAGTGGCTGCCTTATCTCCCATGTTAGGGGCACAACCCAGCTGCTCTAAAGTATCAGAGTACGGCTTTCACGGCTAGATCATGTATTTGTAAATAGTAGCTCTCTTGTTCAATTATTTTCGATAGAGGCATTTAAATTAGGTTAATATAATTTATACACCCTCCATACTTGGCGCTGTCTGGGTGATAAATTGGACAGCCCTATGATGGACTGCATTTATCCTGTGCAGTGTCTCTTCACTCCGCACGCTAATCTACCCCTGGGCACTTCAGGCCTTTGCCAAGTGTTGTACAGTGAAGGAGGAAACCATGCTTTATGAGTCCTAAATGAGGTTAGATTTGGCTTGAAAATGTGAGGGGTAAAGAAAGATTATAATAGAAAGAATCACCCTTTTTTACGTGTCTGCATTCTGTACATATCGACATGTATTTTTTCATTTACGTGTCAATATTTTTTTGCCAAAACTTTCTAGCCTTTATCGGAAATCAAGGAGCGCTGTCAGTATATTTTTTCTATTTTTTGTCAAAATTATTTTATTACTTTAAAGGGGAAGAAATACTAACTTCGGTAAGAAAAAGATTTCTACAGATTTTTGATTAGCATAAGAAAACACTCTGCCACAAAAATAGGAAAATATATAGATAATTTTCTGTCAAGTCATGGAATCTTGACAGAAGTTGAGGTAATGTACTACGAGTTACTCAGTCAAGAGACAGACATTAACCCTGGGACCTTTCTTCTAGACTGCAGCCTACTTTCTTCTAGGCTTTGCAGTCTATCTTCATTGTCATCCAAATATGTAGCTGGATGTTCATCTTTCAGTCTGGGAGATCCCATGGGTCCCCTGCAGCCAGGTAGCCGTGGTACCCTTCTGGCAGAAACAGAGGGCCAGGAATGAGGAATTCAGGAATTATTTGCTTTTAGATTTTTCCCAGTATCGCTGGGATGAGTTGTGGCTAAAGCAAGCAGCTGACTCTGACAGCAAATATTACAAAGATTGGATGAAAAAAAATCTTAATATTTGCAATGTCATATTTATTTGTGCATATAAATGATACACTTTAAAGTGTCCTCCCCCCACTACATACTTAGGCTTGTCCTCCATTTAGCAACTGTGAAATTAATGGGACAAAGAGAAATTCAAGAGAGTCAAATGAAAAATAACAAAAACAATTTAAAAAAAGAGCCATATTGGAAATCATTGTAGAACTCAGAACTAGTTGTTTTCAAATGCTCAACTAGTGTAAAAACCATGATCTATTCCTGGAGAACCCTGGAAGGGACCAGTAGGGCAGTTTCAAGTTCCATTTCATATACATTTTCTTATGATGTCTGTTTTCCTGTCCTTTCATTTTCTGTCCTCTTCTTTTAGACAAGAGGGAAATCTTAATAAGTCAACCTTTGACCAAACGCAATGTTTTCTGTTAGTTGTTTGCAGTGTTGGCTGAACAGGAGCTTTAAAGCAGACTGACAAACTTCACATGCTTTAGAGCAATGACTCACTTTATGCCCCATTCCTTAAAAATAAAAATGGAACTTTTTTAGTGGGCTTTCTCATTATTATTTCAGAACAGCAGGCTCTGAAAAGCCCTCAGTGTGAGAAACCAAGGGGGACTGTACTGCAGAGATACAGGAAAACTCTGTATTACTTCGCCGTTACTCATGTGTGCTGCGCTATGATTCACTGCAATGAACTTCACGAACAAGAGATTTGTGTAGGTGATACAGTGTTTTAATGAACTAAGTGATCACATTAAAAGATCACAGTTCAAATCCTCATTAAACCTGCGTTTAATAAGCAAAATTAGAAGGTATTTAACAATATGGGCTGTGATATTGGAAAAGTTCTTTCCAAATGGAGGTCTAGTCTTAGAAAATATTAACACCAATTTGTATAGGACATGATGGGATATTTAATACCTCTGTATAGTGTATTTCTCCAGCAAGTATCTAGTATTTAATGAAAAGCAAAATTTAGGGGAATCTGAAAGCCTTCCAGCTGCCAGGATTTTCATGCCCGGAGTCCAAAGCAGAAAGAGCAGAGGTAGCTTGCTTTAAGCAATATCTTTGTGTTTCTAGGTAGAAAGAGTAATTTGGTTCCATTTCCAGACCCAAGAAATTCAAATCTTCATTTTCAAGCAATAAGAAAACTGCTTAGTCATAGTGCAAGGCTCTAAAGAAACATTCTTCATTCCTTTTGGGAAACCGTGCCACTAGGAAAGGCAGTTCGAGTATCATGGAATAGGGAAGAAAAATCACAGGAGCAGACACAGTTACACCACCTACTGAACAGAGAGAACATCACACTGGGAGGCACCAATCTGCTCCAACCACTCTGTACATGTATATGCATTTGAACTGATGTTTGTTGATACACATTTTTATGTTCAAACCAAGGAAGTTGTATTTTCAACTCTGTTCCTCACTTAGTATCTAACAATATTCTGGTCAATATCCCTGTCAAAATTCAGCAAAAACATTCTATGTTAAATGAGTACATTTCACAGAAATGCGACTTTCCCTCTTGTATATGACTTTCCTCTTAATCTTTCTCCCAACATAGTTTTATCTGTTCTTTATCTTATTTTTCCTGGTTTTACAGCATTTTTAATGATCAAAACACATACTTCTGAACCTTTTCCTCTCTTAAAGAGACAATTGATTAAATTAAAAACATAAATTCTAAATTTAATATAATGAATTTTGCATTGAAGTGAAACAAGTATTAAATGATAGAATTTCAGAGGTGTTTGAAGCACCATCCTGCTGATTTGCAGGATTTAACAAACATAACATCTTCTTACTGTGTACAACAGCTATAAAAGTAGGGACAGAAGCAAGCAGAAATCCTGAACCAAATTAAACCTAAGTCTTTCCTGTGTTAGGATGAAATTCAAACTGCATTTTGGTTTTGCTGCACTTTGTCTGATTGGATTTCCAGACTCAATTAACAAAATACCCAAAATAACACTGCCAGTCATCTTTGCTCTTGCAAAGATAGATTTTAATCTTGTGAAATTACAGCTGTATGTTAAGATCAAGAGTGTAAGGGTACTGAAGCACTCTCTTCCACTGAAAAACACAAGACAGCATAGGCAGGATGAAACATGTTATTTCCACACTTCAGCTTTGAAGCACAAAACAGCACATGTAACTACATGCAGCCTTCCCTCACCAACATCTTGCCCTCTTCATGACCATACTATCCCCACATCATAACATAATGCTTGAGGATGACTTCAGTCCTAATAAAGGGGTGTTTCCTATGAGGGTTATTCTCCCTCTGCCTTAGTCTTAAAACTATCCAGCAGTGGGACTCCTCAGTGAAGCGGCTTTGGGAGTGCAGTGAAAAAAAAAAGAAACTGAGAACAGAAATTTGTAAAGACACAAATTTCCACTGGCATGAACTACATGAGATCCACTGGCTTCAGAAGGTCATAAGGGACTGCAAACATTTTTCAGAAATGAGTGCCTTAGCCCTGACCTCAGCAAGATGTAAATAGTGATTTATGGCTGCAAGTTTCCATTTTCTAATATTTAATCTTGAGCCTTCTATTTGCACTAGAAGAGGAGAGAATGGGAGAGAAGAATTTAAAACTGTTTAGCTCAGTCTGTGGAAAAAAGTTCATTTCATCTTTGGATATGCTGAGTTTCCCATAGTTCAGAAGGAATCATTGAATCATTTTAGGGGAGAACCAACTTGTCATAGAAAGGAAAAAATATTAGATTGCTATTATTAATAAATAATATTTAGATTGCAATCTAAAACATTAGATTGACCTGACCATACAAGTACAATATTGTAAGTACCGGACTGATACAACTCAAGAGCTCAAATACAACTTTGGCTTCGCTAAAGGCTTTTCAAGTTTCCCAGAAATATAAAACAAAAATGTATTTCAACATAGCAGAAGAAAGAAAATAAATATAGAGAGAGGTGATGATGGTTAGTGTTGGGTAAATATGAACTGAACAGTCAGTTTAATGTCATAGCTTAGGTTCTGTCTAGTAGATTTAAATGCATAACAAAAGCATTAATACAAACACATTAAAATAGCAATTGCAATGATTAAATTTAATAGCCTTTCTGCTTCTGATTTCCATTAGGATCAGGTCACAATTTTGCTCCATAAACTAAGCAGTTTACAAAGAATTAATCACTTTTTTTTTTTTTTTAATTTTGGGATTTTTTTACAATTTGAAAAGATTAAAAATATCAGCCTCTGATTTGTGCATATTTATTTGAAAGTTTATAAATATTTTTTTAGTTCTTTCTGAATTCATGAACTCCAGGTAGCTGTACCATGAAAGATATCAGAATGTATATTAAAGCCAACATTATTGTGTGATATATGAGAGAAAACCACAATACATTAATGTGGAATTAAAACACACTGAGCCTGTCAAAATACCAGCATTTTATGCATTCTGCTTTTCTCTTTGATTTTAATTTCTGAGAATCTTGTGACTATCTCCAAAAAAAAACATATGACCTTGCTGATATAATTCATGTTTGGAATTTGTGAGAAAATAAAATTGGCATTTTCTCAAAGCTGTTCCCTTCCTCTGCAAAGCTTCTCTTACTTATCACTGCCCACTCAAACA
The DNA here is from genome assembly GCA_013397135.1 of Pachyramphus minor. Lineage (NCBI taxonomy): Eukaryota > Metazoa > Chordata > Aves > Passeriformes > Tyrannidae > Pachyramphus > Pachyramphus minor. The sequence goes on along the minus strand of VYXB01003934.1, from coordinate 1,649,079 downwards.
TACCACCACAGATTATATTTAAAATTCTGTATTAGGACTTTGTGGGTATCCAAAAGTACATTTTTGCTGTTCCCAATGATGTATCATGCTGAGTATAATTATTAAATGTAAGAATTATTAGCACTGTGTACACCTAGTGCTCTTTCACTTAACAGATGGCTTATGAATATCTGGGACAACTTATTAGACCTAAAATGATTCATACCTCAGCTATCTGAACACATGGCTACCTTTCACCACTTGTGCTGAGTCTAAGAGCTGGTTTAATAACCCAGTTTTGAGAAAATTTCTCTTCTTTAAATAACATACCATTAGTATACTTTTAATAAGGAATGAAGCCCACAAATGTAAAGTGTACTTTGAGCTTCGAGAGGCCAGTCTTTCTTTCTTTTAACATTATTTCCTCTAGTTTTCATATAACTTCAGTTATATTGCTTGTTGGATCAGTAGAATTCATCTGATGAGAAATAACATCCTATTATAAATCTATGAAACCTGGCAGAATTTCCAAAATGAAAATCCATCTGTGCCTGGCATTCCTGTGCTCCTCTTTTTATTTCCATGTTTGTAGTGAATTGTTTCCTGCTTTCTTTTTCTTGCTTTCTCACTCATCTTCTCACATTCTCTCACTTTCTTTTGCTTTCTTGCTGTTTTTCTCTCTCTTTCTTTTTCTCCTCCTCTCCTGTTCTTGAATAGTCAAACAACCTTCTACTTTATATTTTCCTGGTTTACCATACAACTCACAGTACTGATTTCTATAACCATTTGTTTCTCTTCAGCAAATTTTAACATCTGGGAGTTGCTTCATAGCAGCTTCTTTATCAGAACGCATGTGAGTTCTGCATAACTTAAAACCTGTGCTGTATTGATCCATTATTTCAAACAGTTCTGGCCACAGATGTTGTGTTTCATAGGAAGAAAGTCACATACAAGTTAGGTTTTCCAAAAGGTGAATGCATTCTAAATCATCGATGCCATTTTTTCTCCCGTGTTGGAACACTGAAGGTGATCAGTAAGTTAGAAAAAAGTGCTTTTCTCATGGTAACAGCAGCATTTATCATGGGATTTAAGCACATACCAGTGATTCCTAATCATGTACAAAGCAATGATGAGTACTAATTCATTGTATCATTTAGAAACTCACCTGCAACCTACAGTAAAGTAAGAGGGTGGTTTACTGAAAAAAAACACACTTCAGGAAAAAGTAAAATAACTGTGCTTCCAAACTGCAGGAATCAGGACTCAAATTTTCTCGGATAACTTACAGTTGTTCAAGAATTTACATATTTATACAATATGAAGGCAAACCTATATCAAAGAGTGAATTAAAAAAAAGGTGAAACAGGTCATGAAAGGACACTTACAAAAGTAGTTGGCAACAAAGCCAAACACTAGATTACACTTTTGTTTCCTGAAGTTTTCAGAAGCTATGCACAAAGGACTTATTGGCAATTTTGTAAATTAATATTAATTAAATATCAATCCTGACTTCAGCTATTTTTATTCAGAATTTTTGTTTCACAATGGTCATGTAATATTTTAACAATCAGAGAAAACTATATGTGTTCCCACATTACCTGGGAGTAAAAAAAATTGAAAATGCTAAAGAATTTTCTCTCCATTAACTAGTGCTATATACACATGGGTTCTTTGTTAATTAGCACAGAATTCCAGTCAGGCAACTGAAAATGGACACAAAGCATATGGAAATCAGTCTTCAGCTGGTGTAAACTTGCACAGTTTAACAGAAATTCAATGGAATTGCCCAGATTTGAAATAGCCAGAGGTCCAGCTCCCTGTTTAAGATCTTATAGCTTACTGCTTCCAGCGAAATGGCAATGAGGGTGAGCTCCAGAAATGCTTGCTCAGTCTGGTTTTAATTTTATTTTTGAATTCCACACAGAAATTACTGGGAGTTTTTTGCCTTCCTCCCTCTCATGATGATCACATAAGATGTCAGAAAAGAGATTTTACTGTGCCTCTTTCTTTGGAAGGAGAATGCGTTATCCACAGAGCAAGGAAGAATAAATACATCTTCGAAACAACTTGCTGAGCTGAGCTGGTTGTAATTTTTAGTCCTGCTAATCATTATTAGAGTCAAGGTAAATACACTGAGGCAGCACTGATGGTGTTAAACTCCTTGTGTACTCACCAGTCACAAACCTCACTGTTTGCTTCCAGGTGCCTCAATGTTTTCAGGGTCAGACATGCTTAAAACAACCTCTCAAGTTAATTTTGCAGCTGCTGTTTTCTGCATGTTCCCTCTTCTGAGGCTGGTTCCTCTGAGCCTTCAACACCCACTTATGTCCACAGAAGTTTTTTAAATTTCCTTCAGAAAAAAAACCACACAGGTAATTCCATGAATATTTTGTAGTCTTATTATGGTAAGCTAGTTTACTCAGTTTAAACGTTAAAGGCCTATTGTGTTATCAGTAGTTCAAGAATAGCAGCCCAAAAGTAAGATGCTAAAAGGAAGGTAAATTTGTCTTCAGTGTAGGTATGAAAAAAAGAAAAATAATTGGGGTCTGTATGTTTCTAAGAGTAATTTGCTCACACGTGCTGCTCTGTTATTACAGTGGGTTCTAATGTTCCTCTGGAGAGATCAATTATTTACTCTACTTACCTATGTTAATGGTGTGTCAATGTAATTTATGACATCCAAGCACCAAATTGCAGGAAAGTGTGGTAATGCACTGTAAGTTGTCTGAAATTGCCAAGTGATACTGAAGATATTATCCACATCTCAATTGTAATCCCAGTTCCCTTCTGAGGCATGAATACTCATGGGAGGCTCCAGCTTCATCGGTCTAATGTTTCCGGCTATGATCAAGAGTAGTAAATGAAGTTTCTGCAGTCTGTGCTTTTGAAAGACAAAGAAGTAGATCCTTAGCAGATGTAAATCATTATATATCCCCTGATTTCTACAACTCCATCCTATATGATATCATCCTCTTGAAGGCAAATTATGACTGAGTGGGAAGGACCAAACTAGTCATTGAAAATCTGAATGTAAACACTTGATGAAAGCTTAGATCTGGGTTCAACCAGTCTCTGTCAGACCTCTCTCTCTATCCGGTTTCAACCCTCATTTGCATTTAGCACAATTTTTATTCCAGGATCATTCAGGTGACAAGCGTGTAGGAGACAAATCTCATCAAAATCTTGTTTGGCTAGAAATTGTTTTTCTCCACTGAGTGGTTTATTGCTCCTAAGTTCATCAGACTTTTCTTTGTATCTTTCCTTTTTTTTTTTTTTATTGTGGAAAAGCCATATACTGGATTTGGCCAAGTTAATGATGGTCACAAGTGCTTTTTATTGGTTGTTCCTCATCCAGCATTATGCTTATAAAGCTTTAGTCCAGCTCTTGGTGGACACATGCATGTCTTCATAGAATGTTACAGTACATTTAGCATTCTTTAGTGATCGCAGTAATGGGGGAGTAAAATTGGTCTCAAGAACCACCTTTTCCTTCAGTATAAATATGTTCTTTTTAAGACTTTTTTACTGGCACTAATATTTACACATTTACACTTTTTGTAACTGTAGTGCTTAGGAACTTTTGTCAGAGAGACTTTTCTTGGCAGCTCTCCCAGACTTTGCCAGGGAAAAATTATTGTAGTTATTCATTCAAGTTTTCGCAATTTCTTAACGTAGCTTCTATTTAATGCACCATATTAGAACAATTAATTCAAAATGATCACACAATAAGGGAGAAAAAGAAGTAAAAAAAATTGCTGACTTAAAAAGAGAAAAATTAAAGTTTGACAGCCAAATTTGAGGCTTTTTACCAAAATATACAGCCATAGACATTGATCTTGTTCCCAGAAAGCATTTTTTCACATTTAAAAATCAGGCTATAGCATAATAATCCACTGAAAACTCATAACATTTAATTAGAAAAATTTAAAGAATGTAGAATGTCACAGAATTTGAGAGAAGGTCATAGTTTTGTGTAAAACTTTGTCTTAGTACCAAGGGGTTTTTTTCTATTTGTTCATCAATGAACTTAACTGCTCTACATGTCAAGGCTCTTGAAGTTGAACACTACAACTACTTGAATGTGAAATCCCTCTGTATTTGATTTCATAATTTAAAATTTTCTTGATTTCCTTCATTACAAAACAAAGTTGGGCAAAACATCAATACTAAATTTTAAGTGTCCACCACCTCGGAAATTCAACTGTCTGTGTTCTAGGCAAGATATCCACTGAGTTGCAGTATCATCAGCTTGGAACCAGGCAAATCTAGCAGATTAGTTGTAAGCAATAAGATGCTTATTGACTCTGGAGAGGTTACAAGAACAATCTTTTCAGGAACAATATTGGACAAATTTTCTGACACTTGATATCTCAACACTACTACTATATTTATAAAATAATGATTATAATTTTAATATTACAAAAAGATTATTTATAGAACTATGTTTATGTATGCGAGATTGCCTTTTAACATCAGTGAGAAAACTTGTTACTTTCCTTTAGTGTTTCCATTCTCAAAGATCGTAACAGACAAATATAAACTATAGCTCCATATCTTCATAAACTTTCATTGCCAAAAAGATAGACAGGAGAAAATTTGGCAACACAAAACAGCTGTCTCATAATTCATAGCTCTTGTTATTAACCAATTCCCAGACAAATCTTAACTGATTAGTTTTGCCTGCTTGTTTATCCTTAGCACGCACACTTGACACCCCGTTTAATTGCTGCATTTGCCTGTATCTCAACATGGTACTTCTGTAGATTTTCTGTTCTGAAAGGGCCTGCCTGCTTCATCTTCATCCCATTACCGACATAAGTGCTAGAGGAGATGCTAAAAGCCTATGCATTGTGCCTGTCTTACCCTGTCAGTCTGCATATGTGTAATTCCCAAATGGGAGTTGCATCCCTTTTTCCAGAGACCTAGTTCTATTGTATGCCATAAGATAGGTAGGCAGTAATTAAAAATTTGTGACAAGAAAAATCAAATCACCAATGACACACATGTTCAAATCCATGCAGAATACAAGGTGTTGTGTCCAGATAAATTAAAAATGAAAAGGATCATGAATAATTTGACTGGGATGAAAGTGTTATAAATGAAGAAATAAGATTAGCAAAGATGTTGCACAAAAGTAAAATAAGTAACTACAGCATTCAAATAAAATACCAAAATATTTTATTCTTAATAAAGAGCTACTGGCATCGCAGTAAGGTACAGGGTCACACTTTTTGTGTCTGTCTACATTCTGCCTCAGAGCACTATGCCTGGGGCCAGAAACGTGAGTTGAATGCATAACAGAGCTCTGTACCTTCCCACCTTCCCGTTTTGGCAGCCCTTTGACTGCTGCATCCAAGGCTCGGGGCAGGGGACAGGTCCCACACTCCCAGCTCGCTCGGCCTCTCCCCAGCAGGATCTCGGCTGCAGAGCTCTTCCCAGAATCAGGGGACAGCACAGGGCACAAACCATGTCCCCCTGAGCCGTGCCGGCTTTTCATCCCTGTTTGAGAGGGAAGGGGTTTAAGCCCATGGGTGTCAGCACAGCTCCTGGGGACAAGCATGGGGCAGACTTGTGAACTGCACTGTGAGCAGTGGCCAGGCACACCCTGGCCTATTTCTAGCTCATGTGCATGATTCTGCAGTACATTCCCTCCAGTTGCTGTCCCTGGGTGAGCACAGGTACAGCAGGATTAGATTCAGCTCCCTCCTCTCTCTCCCCCTTCTTCAGAGGTAAAATCACATTTGCTTGAAATGGATTGGGGGGACAGTCCCTGGCTGTCTTGTTTCACAGAGTACATAACAAGCCTGGATCTCTTGTCAAGAAAATGAAATGAACTCACTGTGTCTGGATGACCTTCAGGAAAATGAATGACTACTTTTTAAGCTTTACATGACATACACCTAGTATTGAAGAATAGTGGATATCCCGTAGAATAAAAATAAAGAAAAAAATACTCTGCTCTAATCCTTTGCATTTTGCCCCAAATTTTGCTTAGCATTTAGATCATTAGAAATACATGTGCCTACATATTCCCCTGGCCTTCTGTTTCAATTCTGCCACTCATATTTGTTGGAAAATTTGTGAAATTACTGATTTTACTGGACAGAAAGCAAGCTGCTGAAATGGAGACTCCAGTTCACTATTACCCAGCAAACACATTTTATAGTATGACTTTCTGGAACGGATAGGTGTGTTTGTTTTTTTTTTTAATAAGAATATCGTATCATCACTAGCACCTTGTGTTCCCAAGAAATTGCTACAATGTTCCTGATAGTAATACTAAATTTATATGAATCAGACCTGACAGTGAACTGCAGCACAGGGAGTACTACATTAATTTCAACTAATCCTTTGCTTGTCTTTCTAACATGCACATGTAAGGAAAAAAAAAAGGTAAATAACCCCCACACACACCTTCCTGAACATTTTAAAGGGAGGTACAGGGTAGCAGCAGAAAGCAAGAGAAAAGTGAAACAATAAAAATTCAGTACTAATAGCATCTGTCAACCTTAAAACAATTAAAAGATTCAGAGTTCAGAAAGCCATTGTCTGCCATTTGTACAGAATGAAAGAGGGAAATCAATATTTGTTTCTTGGAGAGTGCCAACTGCAGCATGTGGTATTGATATTTTCAACAGGATGGAAAGGCTTTTCACAACAAATCTTTCACTTTTCCGCCATTAGAGAAGGTTTGTGCATTGGCTTGACTATTACCTGGTAACACCACTGTTGCTTAGTGTTTTCTTTTGGGGATTTTAACGTTATTTCTATTGGTATTACCAGTAAAAATTTTTGCATTGCTCTTGCTTTTTAACTACAAACAAATACATAAATAAAAAACTCCCTGTGCTGCACTACATAGGTGACTTCCCTAGACAAAATTTGCAGCCAAAGGGTACGGCAGCAAAGTCATGCTGGCCATGGGTGACAGGAACGGCTTTGTCCATGACTAAAGCATGACACTTTCTGGTGAGTCCTTTTTAAAAATTTCTGTCTTTTAAAATTTCTGTCCTGCAAACCCCAGAGACACATCTGTGAAGGCACAGCCAGCGATGACTTCTAGTTTTTATTCAACCTTGACACAGCTGGGACCTCTGTAATGGCAGCTTGTTTGCTCAGTTCCAGCTCTAAATAGAAGGAACTAATCTGAAAATTAAATGCATCCTGAACTAGGATACCTGCCTTTGAAAACCACTATCGGTGTTTCTTTGACTCCTGTTTTCAGTGTGTCATATGACCTGATTGCTTTTAGGCAGCTTCTGTATCATCATTCAACCAGTGCTATGAGGAGGGTGCTATCAACCCCCTCAAGAGCAGGTGGAAATAAAAGACTTTTTCCCTCTGTTTGCAGGAGAAAAAGTATCCAAAGTATCCAACCTTTGTTAGAGTGGAGTGAATATGAAAGGTTATACAAGAATTAAACTCTTGCCTATTATCACTAAACTTTTGCCAGAGTAAACTTACAAAATTCAGCAAGAACTTGCATGTGGTTTTCAGATAGGGAGGATGTCATGGCCTCTCCTGCAGGTCTGAGCCCTCCTAATCACTCTGTGGCACTCTCATCCTTTCCAGAGGACTGTAAATTGGGCTACTGGAGCACACAGCACATTTCAGTATATGGTAGCAAGGCAAATCTCCCTCTCCTCCTCTCACGGCTTCAAGAATTCTGTTTTTACACACTATTGTTTTATTTGGTTTATGCCTCCTAGTGTGCTTCAGGCATTCTTGAACATCTTCTGTTCAGGAAGGCTTTTTTCTATTGCTGGAGGCTTGTAAGCTCAAGTGTGAGTTATTTTACCCTTTCTCCAAGAGCTAGGGCTGCTCTGGGTTGGACCAGCAAAATATTGCTGTTTAAAGTCCAGAGTCTCTATTCCAGTTTTTGTCACCACGGCCTGTGACAGGTAACACTGGGTGAATTAGTGGAATTTAAGTATATATCTTGCAAGAAAAATACTCAGATCAGTCAGAAATAAACCCTCCTTTTTCTGGTAAAGAAGCAAATAAGCAAACAAGAAAAATTAAAGGTAGTCTCCTTGTGACATCAAGTTTGAGCTGCATTAGATTGTTTTCATTTCACGGAGAGATACACGCAAAAGCAGACTTTTATTACAAGTTTTCCAAAACTGCCATTTTTGCTTCAGCAAAAGTCATTTAGTGAATTCTAGAATTAAAAAAGAATTCTAGAATTAAAAAAGAATTCTAGCTTCCCTAGCATTGAGTTATTAATGAATAAATGAACATCTGGTGAAAAAATTAATTCCTCCTTCCCAGTCAAATACTTAAGCTAGAGGAGTTTTTGGCTGACAAATTATTGTCCTAGGATATGATTCCATATGCATCTCAAACTCAGGAACAGAACTGTGGGAATTTAGAAAATATGAGTAACACTGAAATCCAGACTTTGCACAGAGCATTCAAAAAGTGACCCAGAGAAAGTGATTTGATTTGTGCGAATTAAATAGTCAAGATAATCACTAGAACTTGACATCCATCTTAGCATCCAAAGTTTGATTTTCTTGTCAGAAAGACATAAAAATAAATTTCCTAATTGTTAGGGATGATAGAGTGATCAAGGTCTGAAAGGGTGATCATAGTCTGAAAAAAACCTGATCACTGACAAAGAATTAGGTGCCCGAAACATGCTTCTGAACTAAATTAAACTAAAATAGCAAAAATGGTTGAATATTTTACTGCAGAAATGCAAGAGAATGTAAAGTTACCTGAAGGAAAAATGGAACATATCCTTGTAAGGCTGAATATCCCAGCATCCATGGGTCATCCCTGTGAAACTCACAGGAAAAGTCCAAGTAGCCCTGAGATGTTATTTTCAGATTCATGTACTATAATGTGTTTTTGGTGGTAATCCATAGGAGTCTGGATTCCCACTTCTCTTTTTTAAAAACAGATACCCGAATATCTCTGGAAATCTGGCCCAAAAAACTTGAGGGGTCAAACTAACTATGAAAAATCATGATTGTTGTCTTACTGAAGTTCACATCAATCTTTCAGACCTTAATGCTGAATTCCTGTTGCCATTTGCCTTGCTAGAAATATTAGTTTAATTTCCTGATACCGTACATCTATCAATTATGTACAGAACTGATTACATGCACGCTCCATTCCCATCCCTGGGGTTCCCTGCAGGACTGCCAGTTATGGGGGAGGGAGAAAAGAAGCAAAAGCAGCTTTGTAGGAAATCCATCCATGTTTGACAATTTTCTTCACAGATCCCCAAAGAAAAATGCCTTAGGAAGTGCTCCTTCATTGTCTCTGATCAAAATGCATCTGCTGCCAGCTGATCTTCAAACATTCTGCACAACAGACGCGGGTTGCTCATCGCTTTTTTGCTACTTCCTACAAGTGGCAGCCACAGGACACCTACCACTGTGTTCTCTCATCAAAGGACACAAAGAATCACCACCTGCCATGTCTTCAGAGGCAACACCAGCTGGAATGAAAGCAAAACCAAATTTGCATGAATAGCTTCCCAACAACGATCGAAAGCTGGTCTTTAGGGAAACTGAGGTAATTCTTCCAGACTCTCCTTACTGAATTCTTAAGATGGAGAGAATCTCTCTCTTGCAGATATAACAGTGGTACAGTGTCTCACAGTTTAGTCCTCAGATTTCCATTCTCAAGGACTTTGCCATTACATCAATATTTTATCCACATCATATAATGTACTTAATCTACAGTCTGTTTAGACCCTATGAAATGCTGACTATGGATGGGAAAATGCTGCCACAGCTCAGAAGTCTGATGGTTAACTAAGCCTAGTTTCCCTCTCAGCAGAAAAAAGTGGTTTCTGCCCTAGCCCAAGCACTCAGAGAACCAGACGACGTGGAGCTCCCCAATGATAAGTTCATGCCTTGATTTGGTAACATTTTAAAACTACCATCAAAATAACAGTTTGTCAGAATGAGCATTTACTTCACAAAGTCTCCAGTGGGTGACCTGACCAAAAAGGGAGAGTAATTCATGAGTGTGACTCTGGCCGTTGCCCTTGTTGAGGTAGCCAGGGTGATTGTTTGTCCTGCAGGGTGAGAAGAGGGTTAATGGCAATCAGGACCTATGGACTAACATTGCCCCTAACAGAAGCTTTTTCAGGACATCAGGATTACACACAGTGTATTTATGCAAATCTTGGGCTCCAGAAGATGTGTTTGTACAGGTCTACTGCTGAAACTCACATTGCTGGCAGGGTGCAGCAAGGTTGACCACTCTGCAAGGGATGGGGAGTCAGCAACCAGATGTGAATGTGTGACAGGTGGGAGTTGTGGCCTGCCTAGCAAGGAGCCATGAGGTGTGGCAATCCTGGGTCAGAATCAAGGTTGGAGTCAGAGATCAGGTTCAGAAACAGACTGGTGGTGCAGTGTAGCATAAAAGCTGCTCACAAGGGAAAATTTGGGGCAGACCTTGCTTCCAGCTCTCTCCACAATGACTTTTATCATCAGAGGAGTTGACCTTGGGCTTGGCCAGCTCAGCTGCCCAGGCTGACCTGCACCACACGCTGCTGCCCAGAGTTGCAGCTGGAATACTGGTGCCTGCAGCCTTGAGCAGGGGGACACCTGGCGAGAGCAGAGCATGTGGAAACACACCCAAACTCCAGGTAACTTCATGCTAGAGGGATGTTTTAAACCTGTGGGTTTTTTTCCTTCTGTGCTGTTTTGGAAATTTAACTGGTTGTCTGAAATGCAATCAATGCACACTTGACTTTTGAGAATCATACATATAAAAGTGTTATAGAAGGCAATTCACTGAAGTCAAGTGTTCTTGAATCACATTTTAGATAATTGGTTGGATTAAATAAAAACTGACAGTAATTACAAATGTATGGTTTGATTTTGATTCTGCTCTGCAATTTATCCATTTTTGAGCTTGATTCCTTATGGTCTACCTCACCGAGGTACTTTCCATTTCTTTTTGCTTCTTTGTTTTATTCTTTATATTCACTACCTTTTTCTTCAGTTTCCAGTATGTTATTATTAAGTTCTCTCTCCTCTGTTTGCTTTCCCTCAGTACATTCTTCTCTTGCCTATTACCTTTGGGTTTATTTGTTCTTAATGGCCCCAATTAGAAAACAGTTATCATAACACTTATTTAAACCTGACTTAACCATGTGTTGAGTCACTGCCTGATTCAACATGCTTAAACTTGTTAATTTACTTGAAGAATTGGGACAACAATGACTTGTGCAAGGACTCTGTTATGCTCTCCAAATTAACTACATTTCTGTTTGTCATAAATGGTTTATTTTCAACAGTGGAAAATTGCCAGGTAAAATTTAAACTGAGTGGGAAAGAGAAATATGAATGACAAGACAGTTTACGTGTAGCCCATGACACTGAAATTGCATGTTAGCAACTCGATGTCACAAAATCCTCTTAGTGAGGGTAAATGGAGGTGAAGCGAAGGCAAAAGGAAAAACAAAACCCATGTGCCAGTTTACCAGGGAATATGCACAATATAGACTTTGGATGAATATTTGTAGTATATCCCAGTAGTATTATAAGATTCTGAATGAGATCCCAGGAGAAGTGTTATCATTACCTATTTGAATGTTTTACTGTTACATTTGTATACCTCACTTCTTTAAAACCCTGTGAGGCCTCGGTATCATCATGAGGTGTCACTCAAAGTTCCTTCTAAGGCTGAGGTTTGGAAATGACCAAAGACTCATTTCATCATTTTATCTTACGGCAAACTGTAGCTCAGGATCTTTATTCTGAATACTTTGGGTATGAATAATTAAATATTTAAACATACACTCCTGCATACAATTGCTTGGGGGATCTGTTACAGTTTATTTTATTCATGATCAGTGACTCAGTTACTGAAATAATTTTGGTAGTACAAATTTTTTTCGTAAGCCTTTCAATGGCCTCAAGTATTGTATTCACATCATTCTCACACATATTATATGCTTGTCAAAGCAAGCTCAAGCAGAGAAAGCTAATGTTTAAAACACATGGAAATATTAAAAGACTTTAGGATAAATAGGAGTGCTCCTCATCCAGCAAACTGCTTGCCTGAGGGAATACGGGCACACAGCTTCCCTCATGGCTACCTTTGGTTAACAAATCATTTGAAACAGACTAATTGGAAGGATCGGGTGCTATAATAAATGTTACAGTGAATAAGAAACACTAACACGTATAAATGAATTAGCATAAAATTTAGAACCAGCTCCTCAGCGGAAATGTAAAATAGATGAAGCTTTCCTCCTACGTATGGACTTAGACATTTTGATTCAAAAAAACTGTTGAGCTACACTTGGAGGGGGGTTCTGTGTATTTCTTAGTTTTAAATGGTATTTATCAGGATCATTCTGTCATTTGACATTTAAGCAAATGAGAGCATTATACACTTTCTGAATTATGTAAATTGGAAGCGTCTATGAATGGGTGCAGAATACTCACACACTGACTAGAATTTAGACTGCAATTAACTAAACTAACATTTATTTATTTTGGGTGCAAACTTTCTAATAGGACTCTTCACACATAAGTAATTAAAATTAACATTATGTCCCAGGGACAAATGCATGTATATGTGATTCACTTTTTTGCCACAGATTTTTTTAGTGACAAAAAATATGGTTTGTCTCTGCCTGTCTCTATTAGAGTTTCCATTTTCTATACTCTGTTTATAGTTTGTTGCAAATTAAACAATATCAAACTGACAAGTGGTGGGTTTTTTGCTAAAATTACTGGCTTGTTAGGAGTGAAAAAACTTCTTCTGAGAAAAAAAATGACTGTGCTTTTTCTTCAGCAAGACTTAAACGGAAGCCATTCTCCATGCTGTTGGCACAAATGAATTTGGCTCAAGTAAAATGCAAATTAAAGCTATTATAGGCACTTCTTTTATTAAAGGAAAATATGCATTTTCTACAAGTTGTTGATCGTGTTTCTACATATTTATATTAATTTTCCTATCCAACAGATTACACTGAGTTAAATGCCCTAAATCCCCTTTTGCATCAGATTCATTCAAAACTACTGGGTCAGGTATCAGCTTACAATAAAGTGCACTGAAGCTTCTCTCATTAGCCTAAAATCCCAGGGACAGGACAGTGCAGAGAAGGCACTCCCCTTCAGTTTAAGACCTGTATTTTTGTGTCCCCAGTGGTATGTTAAGACACTGCAATGAGTTAAAATAAGAAAGATTAAAAATTTTGGGTATTTTTCTGAAATGAATTTTTAAGATGCAGAGGTAAATAACAATCATCTAGTACAAGAAGTTGATGGAACTCCTTTTTTCCACAGAGAGCCATTTAGTCAGAGTCTCTCGTTAACTCTATCTAATGATTTCTAGATCTGGTTCAAATAAAGCAGTTACTTCCATACATAGTATATGGAAACTATGAGGGAGAGATTAAAAAAAGGCATTTATAGGTCCTGAAATCTGTTTTACTGGGGTATTTAGCCATATGTGTTAACACGCGAACTGCATTGATCCGTGGCAGTAGTCATTTACCTAAAGGATCTGGCTTAAATACAAATTTGGAAAACAATTGCATGAACATAGATAATTGAAGTAAGCTTTAAAAATATGACAACTGCAGAGAACTGGTAGTAAACTATATTCAGAAATTAGTAGAAAATTTACTTCTCTCTAAAATTATAAAAGGATATTTCTTTGTGCTTAATCTCTGACTAACACTTTCTGAGGTGTGACCTGGAGAATCATCTTCAGTCAAATCCAGACAGAGATGAGTCTTTCAGATAATCACACCTCATCCCCTCCGCTCTGACTCAGTGAGCCAAGGGAAAGAGTTGTTCCAACCTGGCTTGTTTTCGTCTTGGAACCAGATTTTGAATCCTATGGCTATGTTTGGCAAAGGACGTGTGCTTCATGGCATGCTATGGCTTCTGTGACATGGTCAGGTTCAGGGTCCACCTCCTTTTACCTGTTTGTTTTTAATTACTCAGCTGTGAAAAAATAGGTATGTGCATAAGTTTGGATGTACAGGCATGTGAGCAGATGATTCATCTTGTTCACTGTGAAGGAAGGTGTGAAAAATTTGAAGAAAAAGACTGCTTTTATACAAAATTCAATACTAATTTCATAGAAAATCACTAAAGAGTTGATTAACGAGGAAGATCACTTAATGTTTCCAAATTAGACTGATGGAATTTACCCTGTGCCCTTAATAATTGTTTATTAAGGAGAAATGACTAAGGGTTTTATTTGAATGTTTTGTTTATTCCCAGTCCTTCATTTCAAGTTTGTCATCTGTGCGGCGCAATTTCCTTTTGCTTCTTTGCATTAGTAGTTCAGTGTAAATAACATGGCTGGTTAAAATCAAAGTAGAAAGAGGATTCAATGATATTCTGGTAAACATCTATGGGCAGAAATGTAATTAAGCAAGCCGGAAAAAAGGAAAGCAGCATCATGTAAGGGTTGCAGTGTTGTTAATCCAAAAACAAGGGAAGGGCCATGACGGCATCCAGAATTGACCAGTACAATTTGATGATTATGCAATTGTTGGAATCCACACAGACATCACAAAAGGTGTCAAAAATCTGAAAGACAGAGATTAAATGCTCCTGGATCTGAATCCTGATTTCCCCAAAGTACAGCTGCTTACAGCCTCTGTTCAAATTCCCATCCATCTACAACAAAAGATGAAATTACCAGAATGGCTTTCCTTCCAGACTGATTAAATGGAGCAGGAAAATAGACAACAGAAATGGTAATACATTATAATTAGAAATTTGTTTCAATGTAATAATCTAAGGCATCGTTTGTGGCATAAATCCTATTTCAAGAAAGCAGTTAAGCATATATTTAAGTCCATCTATATTGACAGAAGACATTTAAACATATGCTTCAGTTGAAACGTGGGCTTATCTCAAATTAAATATAATATTGAAGTAATTATGCAAACTTGCAGTATTTTTTAAGAAGGTTTTCCCAAGCAAGGATAACTTTAAAAGCTTTTTATCATGTATTGAGTTACCATTGAATTCCTGTACAAAAATTAACACAGACAGTTACCTAAGGTATTTCATTTCCATCTTTCTGGAAAACTGTTTGGCTGGACCTGTTTTTTTTTAACCTTTGCTTTCAGTGTTACAGTATTTTATGGCCTCTTCCTTAAAAAAAAAAAGGATTTCTTTTCTCCTTGCTGATCTGGGTCCACAAGAGCCATAAATTAATAGGTTGACAGTAAGAGGAAATAAACTTTTCAGAAGATTCATATTCAAAACAAGTTATTCACATATTTGTGCAAATTGATAAATCCTTTTTTTTTTTAATGCTGTTCCTACAGCATCTTTGATTTCTGCATGTCTTCAGTGTAATTGGACATGAGTTTTGATGCTATGTGTTCCTGAAAATCTATGATTTTGGACATGTGCTTTGAGATGTCAGGTTAGGGGACAAAAGGCTTTGCTACTGTTCATCAAAAATCTTCCTCTGAAAGAACAGAAGAAAGCCTAAGACACGTATGGCATTTAGAAATCAGTGCCAAAGACTCTGACAAAGGTTAGTTTGTGGACATATCCATGGAGGAAACATCCAGTTTCTAGTTTCAGAGCACTGCATAAAATAAGCATTTTACGGCACATTGCCAGTAGCAATTTGTGCTCACAAGCCCATAGCAAATAGCTCCAAATGCAGGCTCTTTCCGTGGGCCCTTGTTCCCATGAACAAGGGATATTGCAGTGCTCTCCTTACAGCTCTTTCTATCAGACCTGTCTTTTGTAACGCCACTTCCTCAAGTTTTCCTTCCTGTAAAAACATTTCAGAAGACAATTGCTTAAATGGATAAGGCACCTAGTAATCAAAAACATGCCCCCAATCAGAGTTGTTTTTCTTTCAAGAGACTGATGATTTATTTTCTTTTCAAATCACATCACACCACAAATCACATCAGAGGAAAAGTCATGAAGTATATTTTCTCAGACCACTATAACTTAGAATAATTTGTATATCCTCCCCTGGAAGATGTGATATTTTATAAATCTGTGTCTTGACAAATTATTCTGTCTAATTCACTCATCTGTCTCATAGATTCTCATTGAGTCATCCACTCTGATTCTACTTCCCCAGTCCTCCAAGTAAAAATGAGAGAGAAACAATCTTGGATGAGAAAAAGAAAAATAAACTGAAATTAATAATCAAGCTAGCATAAAATAAAATTAATATTATAAATAAAAATAGTTTAAATTTGCAAGAAATACTCTGCTTGTAAATAAAGGCAGTACTTACTGATTAGAAATGTGTAGAAATATTGCTAAACAAAGCCACCAATCTCATAATTATAAAGGTGTTTTTGATTTTATTTTCTTACTTTACCATTTACACCTACAAGTGTAGAAATTTTTTTGCTGGTCTGTTATTAGAATCTGAGAAATTTTTTTTACATATTTTTCCTCCTTTTTTATATTATTTTCCACTTGAAGTTTTCGGAAAACTAACCAAAAAATATAAGAAACTAAACAGCTACTGAAAATTATTCTTTTAAAAACAGCTGTAGACAAGTATAAGCTAAGCATCCAAAATGTTACTTTGAAGCAGGTTTTTTCTTTCCAGTATTGTAGTATCCAGTGGGTTTGACAGGAAAAAAATGAAAAGCTTGTATCCATCATTTCAACATTTCCCCACTTATTTTAATTGAACTTTTCTATGACTTTTATGCTACTGGAACTTGGAAAAAAACCTTTTTCTAACTGAACACAGGGCTGTTGTTGTGTGTGTATAAACCCTGCATGCACACATACATGTGTATGTGTACACATATTACATAAAAGGTTATATACAATTAATGCTTCTCTCTGCATTCAAGAATTTCTTGTGCAGGAAGGAAGCAGTAGTTTGAGATCTGCTCTGACTGTCCCCACCTGCAATCCAAGCAGTGTGGCAGCGAGAGGGCTCACAGGAGGGCAAGCAGGAGCGTGCAGGCCATGAAAAGCTGGTCTCAGAACATCTGCAACAAACCTCAGAAGTACCAAAGCATGTGCAAAAATGCCACTCCTGTGAAGGTCCCCGAGTTGCACTCCCTGTCACCAGTAGCATGTCACACTGTTAGCTAGTTCTAGTAGTTGTACTTGAGCTGAAGTTTTTTTGAAGAGGGGCCATTAAACAAAAGCTACTAGTAAATTCTTATTTTTACTCATAAATAATATGCTATTTGCTCTCTAAGAGCAAGCAGTATGAAGGACACATTCAGAGAACACCCATTTTCTGTTAGGTACTGATCTAAAAGACCTAACAGAACTTGGTTGGTGGTTTTTTGAATGTTATAAATAATTTAACTTGTTTTAATTATTCTCAGGAAATAATTTGAAAGTCTCTACTATGAGGATAACACATACAGGATTTGTTTTTAAATACCAAACAGATTTAAAATGATACTTCAAAAGTTCTTTATTCATCAGCAATCAGTGTAGTGAGAACTAAAGAGTTCAACTGTGCTTCTGTGAACATAAAAGCATAATGTTTGTAAGCCTGTCTCACAGCAGCAGCTTAACATCAAAACAATACAGGAATTTAAAAATAAAAATAATTATGAAAAGTGACCTTTTCCTTATCAGGTACCAAAAATATTTCAAAGTTTTATTTAAATATATTTGCTTCCTTGCAAACATATAAGGTAAGGACCAAGAGCACTTCAAATGCAACAAATGTATGTTTTATGGCTCTTAGAATTTAGCCTTGCTAAATTAGAGTGAATTCCTCCATTGATTTCAATAGTACCTGGCTTAGGTACTATTGAATTTAAGATTTAAGTCTTTCATAAAATTCAGACTTTAATAACTTTAATTCCCAGATGGCTCCAGAGTTGCTAAGGAAGCAGCATTTGACTTTATGTTATGAACTGCCTCATGATCAGCCACAGAATCTGAAGGATTCTGTGCCAAGAGCACAGGGGCTCCCTTGCTATGTACATTGTCTTGTGTCACGTCAGCTGGCCTCATCTACGATGAGTCCCAACTTTCAGGAGTAAATGTTTCCTTGCCAGCTCATCAACAAAGAAGAACTTTGTGATAAAATGCTAATTTTAATAGTGAATGCCTTTAACCACTGTTGAAATTTCAGTTTCTGTTTGGGAGAAAGAAGCTTACAAGCCAAATGGTTTGAGTATTACTTGGTATATACGTATAGAAAAACTCTACCGTTTAGAGGTTGAAGAGTTCATCCTGTCCTTGCATTTCTCTTGGAACTGTGTAAATTTCTATAAAAAATACTACATTCTGGACAAAAGAGAGAGAATTTGGGAGCCTTGTGGTTAGGAAACCTACCTGACTTGTAGGTGGCAGATGGACATTCACATCGTTGCTCTAATAAGAATGAAATTGCTTATTTATCCTGGAACAACTCCAAGATAAATGAGGTGGTCTGTGATTAGAGCAGTTGTCTGGAATGTGGAAGGCACAGCTTAAACTGTCAGTGTGAGAGGTTTGTGCCTTCTTCTCAGCCCCAGCCACAGCCACTGGATCTCTGATGTTCTGGGGTGGTGCTCTCACACCTTCAAAACTGTAGTAGCCTCTTCATTTCAAAATGGAAAACAGAGAGGTTTTTTGCTATAATGTTTTTTCACTGGTGTTCCCCTCTCATCTCTCACAATGATCTGTTAGCTCTGCGCCTTCGTAACCCTTGGCCTGTCTCAAATACCTGAGGCGAGACCTATATCAGGATCAGATTGACCGTCTCTCATCACACAACTCTAAGAGAAACTTATTGTGGACTGGAGTGACATTATAACACTTGTGCTCTGCTTGAGATGCTGCGTGATTAGTTTTCTATCTGGGCTATAATAATTTGGCAGACACCTCTAACACTGTAATCAGTTCAAAACGTCATGCTGTATTAGCTAAAGCTTAGAGCAATCAACCCAAAGCAGAAAACACTCAGAAATCAAGAAAAAGGAAATTAATGAGGTGGTTCTGTGTTTCAGAAAGTAACATTATTAAAAGTCAAACCAGCACGGAAGATACACTGTAGAAAGAGGCTGTTCACAGGATCTATCCAGAACTGTTCCCATCCTGTTTCTATTGACTCTTATCATTCTGGTTTCACCACTTCTGAGGGTTTCAGTTTCTCATACAATTATAAATGGTCCTAAGAGCCCAAGGTAGACTTTGTTTAATATCCAAATGTGTCACTGGGCTATTTGGATTCAGAACAAAACAGAACTTGCAGAGTTTTTTTTTCCTATGATATTTTTCTGAAGTGGCTAAAAGCAGGGAATTGAAACACTTCCAAATGCATAGCTAAAGTAAAATATGCACACACACACACACTCACTCACACTCTTACTTTTAGCAAGTATGAAATTGTTATTTGCAACCAGAAGATGGCTCTGCAATCAAGCTGGGCAAGCTGAAACCATAGAGATGCAGTATTCAAAATTTTTTACCTGATAGTTTTCCGTTCCCTTCTTCCTCAGTGGAAACATTCCAGTTCCTGTAAACAGTGATTTAACAATAACTCTTCCCCCCCTGCCCCCCGACAAACGCTAACTTCCCCCAAAGTCCTCGTTTTTATTAGGATAAGACACAAAGACAGAAGCAAAATCTGATGTCTTTAACTGGCTATATTGGTATCTCACTGCTGACTTCAATGGAAACCGATTATGTCTAAATATAAGATGGTTGGAAGATCCTTCCCTTAAATCCCCGTGGGTGGTGTGAATGGCAGGTTCCTACACACATCAGTCTGTTGTGAGCTGATTTTCTTTTTAATGTTTGCTAAAAAGCTCTCAATGGCTGGTCTTTGACGTTACACGGGTTTGAGAAATGGTGCTGAAAATGACATGGGATAATTTTCTTGTTTAAAATAGGCTGGTGGTGTTTTAGTATTCCATAACACTATGAAGAGTTTATACTGCAGCATGTGTCTTGTGTCTGTTTTTGCCCCTCTGTTAAGTTGCTAACAGCCGTAGCACTATTTCAAAAGGATGCATGGGGTAATTTCTCACAGCCTTGACATAAAACTCCGAATAAAGCTGACATTTAGAAAAGTTAGTATTTTTTTCCTAAACACTGATGTTAATTGGCAAGAAATTCAGTGAAATAAAAGAATTAACTCCATTGTGAGCCTCAGGTTAAATTAAAACAAGATCTACCATATCTTTTCTTGGTATTTGCTTTGAATTACTACTGTAAGAAAAGAAGGGAATTATAAGTGCTGTCTATTTTATGAGATTTTTAACATGTGGAAACAAATCGGTTATTGTGTGCATTCTCCTGCTGTGTTAATTGTTTTAAAATTTCAAAATAGACTTTATGGGGAACCGCTGAATGTTTTTCTTTCTGTAGGAGAAAGTCATATAGGCAGGAACAAAAACCCTTAGCAATTTTTTGAGTTTACATTAATACAATAATCAACACTTAGATATTTTTTGTCCGTGCCCCTTGTTTTTAAATACTGAGATATGGGCCTAGTTAAACACTGTTGTTCTAGTTTTTTACTAGTTGGAATCCACTTCAATGTCACTTCTTTGGGGTTATACTGCAATGTAATGCAGCAGCAAATGAGGTCAATTCACTTTTCCACTCATGGAGACTCAGAAAAAGAGATAATGCTTGAATTTTGTTTTTTAACTTGTGCTTGGTGTAATTAAATGGAATTTATCATGACATGCTTGTCCTAAAAGACAGGTAGAACCTTCAGGATCTCTAACTGTTTCCTTGTAGTTTATTCATTTCATTACAAACCTGCAACCCTCCATGGCATGTGACATAATATGATACATACTGTTCCTGAGTACTAGATTTTCGTTTGCCTCTTTGATTCACCTCACAAATGTAGGGGTGAAAAAACCCACATGCAGCTGGAAAAATCCTCATGGACTACATATATGTGCCTACTAGAATGCACAGGTTGTTTTAGTAAATGTTGACATGAAGTTATGTTGTAAAGGTTCCACTCTAATTTGACTTTTGGGTAAAATAGGATTTTTTAATGTTTTGTTTCTGATTTGCTTCCTGTAATTTTGTTCCCCCAAAACAAATGTATCTCAGATCTCAATAACAACTGCTTTATCAACAGACGTGTGCAATAACTCTTTCATGAAGCTGGGGATTGCCTTTGCTCTCAGAGAAATTACAGAAACATAGATAGGCTCTAGAAAATATATAATTTATTTTTAATTATATAACAGATGCAGATTAATAGATGCTCTCAGCCCCCAAATTGGCATTGAATTTAAACCTCTGTTACTGTTAGGCAAATGCTTTTCAAAACACCTTCAGGTTAAACCTCCTTTCAGTCAAAGTTACATAGAGACAATGAGGCTTCTTCGTTCTACATTTCCTCAAATATCAGTGAAATTATATTAATATAGTATCATTTTAAATAATTATTAATATTAATAATGATGAATGGAACTAGTTGTTTTGTAAGTCTTGTACTAGAGGAAAGAAGGAAGTGACTAACCTGTTACACTTTTTCACTAATATTTACATATAATTATAATGCAGTCATAGATAAAGTTTAATTGCTACAAGTCATTGTCCATTAAAATGTGCATCACCAATCCAGCCTTTTGGGTACTGCATATCTTGGATGGTGTGGCTGTCTAAACTGTCCCCTGTAAGATTCTCTCTCATAAAGTCCTACTGAATATCACTGTATTTTTTGTAATATAAAACCAAATGGTGGGTAGTAGATTGAGAGAATTTGCTTTCTGTTGCTCCTTGTTGCCTTTGTAATTTATATTATACTTTTTTCTGGTGACAGAAAAGACAATCACTGTTGATAAAATTAGAAGGGTATGGGGGGAACAGTTCCTCACTCATGTCAGAGTTTCAGTCGTACAGGCCTAGCAAATTCAGTGGACTTAAGAGTAATTTGCATTAAAAGTTGCTCATATGTCACTTGGTTCGCAAAGATGCAGAATAAGGATGAATGGACGTGAGACAAGTTTGAGCCAGTGAGAGAACAGAAAAATGCCTGGTCACCTTCTCAAAAATTCACTCAAATTATCACTGATTACAATCAACATTTTAATCTGATTCACAGAAGAAAACAGCCTCACAGAACACCTTAATATCTTCCTCTAAAAGGACCAAATTAATGTTTGGTCAAACCAGAACACATCTTAGGTAGGATATTGCACCTGCTGCCAGGATCAAATGTGATGTCTTAAACCTCATGAGCTACTAGGTTTTTTACTCAGACTGCAGGTAAGCAGTTTGTTGATGGCTCTTTTCATTCTTAATGCAGAAAAGTGCTTATGTAGAGAAGAGAAAATTGCGAAAAGCAGACATTATAGTTATTGAACACCTTAACTTCCATTCACAGTAATACGGACTATACTTATCACTGCAAAACTGAGGCCTCTGTAAACAAAATATACCACTGGTACTTGTACAGAAACTGCTAATATTTGTTTTCTTCTTGAAACACCTTCTCAGAATATCAGATACCTAATTTGTATCAAGAATAACAATTGTCATTTTTCTCCTTGTTTATGCAGCTTTATAGCCTACTTGGAAGCACTTAGGTTCTGAAGTTGTCATTACTACGAAATCATTCTGGAAGCTTTGCCATATCCATGGCAACTTGCCTACATATATTACACATTGTGGTACAACACCAATGTTTGATGGTATTCTTAATTTCAGATATTAATTTGATATATCAGTGCCTTAAATTGGAGTTTACACATTTTATCTTTTTGTTATAATTGTGAGAAAACTTTGTTGCTGAATAATGACCTACCACAAGATGCATTGCATGGTGAAGCACCTACCACAGGATGCATTAGCATGGACTATGGAACACAGTGTTGTGTGAACAAAGAGGATACGAAAGCACGAGATTAGCTCTTGCAGTACAATGTTTTTGTGGGTCTAGATAAGCTCTTTTAACAGAAATCAGTAGAATCTTTTCCATTTACATAAATATGCAAGGACAATTCACCTTGCTCAGGCAGCACCAGGGATCACTTAAACCAGAAATTTTTTTCCAAGTGAAACATTCAGAGAAGGGTTTGAGGCAGGACCATACCCTGCCAGCAACACCAAACACAGGGTGCAATCCTGTGGAGTGCACTCTGGTGTGCACAGGAGGACCTTGTGTTAGGTCCGGTGAGCAGATGTCCAGGCAGTGCCCTAACTCTCACAGTGGGACAGAGGTGAGCATTCCTCATGTTCCAGATGGATCAGTTGTCCTTCTAACAATCACCACAGTCAGACCAAAGGAACTGGCACAAAGACAGCCACTGTCATTAGGAAAACTCATTTCAACTCTCCATGTGTGTGAGAGAGGTAGGGCCTGTGTTACATCCATGGAGCTAAGCCAGGCAAATGAGCTGCACTAGGCAACTGGCTAATAAAGATCAACCTTCCAAGGGCAGGGTGAGCCTGGAAGCTGCAGCCACCAGGATTTTCCTGGAGCAAAATCATTATGCTCTTGCACAGGGCTACAAGAAAACCTCATTGATTTCAAAATTCTAAATACTTATTTTATCCATATCTTTCTGAATGAACTTGCAAATAATGTGCAGTGTAGTGGAAATGTGAAATATTATCCTGCTTCAAAGTGTATTAATCTTTCCTGAATTTCTCAGTATATTTGTTATTAATACCAGTGTAGAGCAATGGCTTTGTGTTGGTATGGGGGTGGAGATGGGGAGAAAACACAGCAGTATTTACAAATAGATTCTGTAAACTGTGGTTCAAAAGAGATGACATCTTCTGTAATTGCAGATGAGTATTTTCATATTTGTTTTCTGTCAGAAATATATTAAATTATACTCACTGCCCCTAGCTAGTCTGTAAGCCTTTTTTCTTACTGGCCAGAGTCCCATTCCCAGCAATCCTTTAAATTTCTCATTTTTCATGCAACTACCTTGATTATCTATGCTGTTTGTGTGCTCAGTGGCTTTTTGTTGGTAGAAGGTATCCCAAGAGTATCATTCTTTTTATTACATTTCACCGACGTGTGGATAGAATAGTCCTTCCTCTTTGGAGGTCAGAGAGAAATGATCTATTTACTTCCTTCTAAATGGAAGATAATTCTGTTTTTGCTTGGCACTGAAACTTTTCTATCAGACACCTTCCTGGAGACAATATTTTAAAAGCCAGATTTTTAGCAGATTTGAACACTTACTGCAGTTCCCCATTGAAATATAGAATTAGATCTGAAATTATTTTCTTCTGCACTAGTGTCATTTTAAGAGTGCTTTGTGCCAGGGCCTTTGATGCCAAATTTCATCCCAGGGTGAATTCTTACATGTAGACTCTCAAAAGCATATTTTACAATAGACTTACTTACTGGCCCTTGGTTCCAGTAGTGCTGCTCACAGGCTCAGTTAAAAAGCAGGCTCGATGGGTATAAAACCATAAGCACACACTCTTTATAAAATACAAACCTTAAAGCTCCTCTGTAATTTCTACTCCCCCAAAAGCTGCATTCTGCTCTTGCCAAATGTATATGTTAAGAGGATGAGTACACCTCTTATTAAGACATGTGAATGAAATGAGGAGCGCTGATTAAAACGCAGGCATACACCTCTGTATGCTGCAGCTGATAAACTA
Source organism: Pachyramphus minor (assembly GCA_013397135.1). Lineage (NCBI taxonomy): Eukaryota > Metazoa > Chordata > Aves > Passeriformes > Tyrannidae > Pachyramphus > Pachyramphus minor. Next base: position 1,624,606 of record VYXB01003934.1, on the reverse strand, counting down.
AAATTACCTGGTGAGCTGGGCATTGGGAATGGATGAATACAACTGTCTAATGGAGATTTTTTTTTTTTGAGTCATTTTGAAAACATTCATGACTCACTCCTTTCGCCTCCTCTGAGCCTTCATGCTTTTAAATGGTAACCAGTTTTGACTTGATACAATCTCACTGAAATCAGTGGAAAATTCCAATTAATTAAATATCATAGTGTTTAGAACAGGATCCAAATGCTTAGAATTGGGGAAAAAATTGGACAACTTGGTGTAGTTTTCAAATGAGTTTGCATTTCAGAAATGCACAAAAACTCAGAACCTTTGTGTTTTCTGGTGATAGATTTATAAATGGCATCATATGACCTCAGTGACCAGCCTCAGGCAATGGAGAGCTCATTCTCAACAGGGAACGATGAAGGCAATAGCTGATCTAACCAATAGTTCCTGAACTTCCTATGACATAAGCTAACCATTTGAGAAATTATTTCTCCTTTAAAAAATGCAATAAAATTTCACACGGTTGTTTTAAATCTAGGTTTCTTCATTAAAAAATCATAGTTAATGAAAAAATGCAACTTTGCAAGCTATGTTGTTTGCTTCAGTTCATTTTTGCAGTTATGAGAAAGCAAAAATCAAAAAGCTTTTACAGTTTTACCTAAGACAGACTGTTCAAGTTTTATTTCTCCTCTCCTGCTAGGTCTGTGTATCTAAAGTTTAAGATAAAACTTTAGAAATCCAATACCAACTTTCTTAGATCCAGTGAGTAGAAACATACCAAATAAATAATGTATAAAGAAATTGCAGCATATTTATCATGGGATTGTAAGGCAGGTTAATCTATAATATGAAAGATGGTTCTCTTGTCCAGTTCCAGTAAGGCCAAACTAACTGCCCTTGCTTACAGTAACCAGTAAAGAGTAGGATATGAATGGTTAGGATGCATCAGGGTGATGTACGGTATAGCTGTGCAGCTGCCTATAGAACTGCAGCCTTATCTCTGCTGCATACGTTCTGTGGCTTAAAAATTATGCTTAATATTAATACAACCTCTGTGGGGAATAGAAATAGAACACTGTAACTAAGTAATGCAAAAATATTTATGAACTCATTTTCTTTCCTATGTGCCCTATTAATAATGACAATTTTTCTTTCATTTAATATTTTAAAACCAGAAAAAAGCACGGGTGGAATTTACACCTATTAAAAATGTCTTTTAGCTGTACCAAAAAATAGTCCACAGTCTTACTATAGTGGGTTTTTTCTATTGAAAAGCTACAAATCTTAAACATAGCAAGTTAACTTTAGAACTGTTTAATAGTGATTAGAAACTTCTAAAAGGAGACCTGGTCATGGAAAAAAGGGGCCCATATTAATATTTCATATCAGCTTCACAAAAACTTACTGTTTCTGTGTATCTGCTGATCATAATTTCCATGTTATTCTCAGAGGGATAAAGGTACGATATCAACATTACACTTTGTGCCACACAGTGGGACAGCACTGACAGATGTAATCCTGTTCTTCCTGCTCCTACTCCTTCACTTTCTCAAGGATTCACAGAAGTGCAGCCACAAGAGTAGTTGGGTTCACCTTGCTGAACTCTTGGAAACACATTTCATTTTGAAAAAATGTTAGGATTTTGATACATGGATAATGCAGGGCATGAGGAGTGAGGGGCTCATGGTGTTTGAGTGCTGTCACACCAAATTGGGTTAGTGCATAACCTAACCCTAACATGAAAACAAAATTAACCAATATTGTGAAAACTTTATGTTATAGAAAATGTAAACATATTTTTCACTTAAAAAAGAGTGCTTCTACAGCTTTGTTTCTATCAAAAAAAAAAAAAGGGACAAAGAAAAATTTTCCTCTTCAGTTATCTAATCTTTCCAGTATGGTTTTAATACCTAGTACCTAGGGAAACAAAATAGGAAACTTCACTTTGCAAACACACTGATCTTTTAAACTTAGTATTTTTTCCCACATGTGAAAACTTTCAAATATTTAACAGTAAAAAGAGAGCAGCCAATAGCTCAGAGTTAGAGAGACTTAGGGAGAGCTAATGGGTTCTGGTATGTTTGACTCTGCCATAATAATTCACTACAAAATTGCAAAATTATTTTCAATGCAATTTTCAAATACGGGGGCTGAAATTCTTCAAAAAAAGCACGAGGACATGACCAACAAGTCCTGATATGAAAAATGAAGGGGATTTTTATAGGTATTTGACACTATAGCTGCTTACTGTTTGGCACAAAATACCGGTCTGCTAAAATCATTTGTGCCATAGAAAGTCAAATTTAGAGATGTTCATTTCAGGAACAGGCACTAAGTGCATATTGGCAAGCAGGATGCATCACATCTCAGGATCCACAAAACAAATGAAAAACTATTAGTGAAAAAAATTAAATCAGCATTAAAAACTCTGTAGGAATGTGTAGTTTGGAACTGATCCTTGAAGGTGAATATATTAACAGCTGCTATTAAGTACAGCAACGCTCAGGGCTAATTTTTGTTGTTGTTGTTAGTGATGAATATTGATATTCATTGTGCATGTTTTTCTGAAGTGTTGAAGAGAATAAAACGCCTGTTTTTAAAGGTACTGGACAAACACATAGAGAATTTCCAACCCCGAGCAGATGTTAGAAATTATATGTATCTTAACAAAAAATCTAACCCCAAACTTCAGCTAATTCAGTATTTATAATTACTTGGAAGTGTTTAAGAGTCAGCCTTCACCTTTTGTAGCATGGGGTTGCAGCTCTGAGTGGAGAGTTTGTTCATTTACCACTGTCTTCAGACCCGAGAGATGAAAAGGTCTTGTGGAAGCTGAAGAGCTCACTGCTCATTAAGAGACCTCCTCTTACCTGTTTGTCAGAGCATGGGAGCATAAGACTGTGTTGGAAAAATATCTAGATATGTCATTCAGTGACATCACTTGCAAACTTAACCGATAGATGGAGCAAAATCAGAAAAATTAAGCTTTCAGCAGAGAACATATCTAGGAATGTACAGTGAGAACACTAATTTGCTAGAGTGCAACCCTCTGTAAAAAGACAACAGTCAGCTTGGAAGATTTCTCCATCCCACATTTGATGAGTAACTGCAAGAAGCAGTGTGACTGTGGATCCTACCACAACATTTTAAAGAATTTAGCTTCCCTGAAGTATTGGATGGCTTTCTTCTGCTGGTGGCTTAGGACATCTTAGAAAATTTATTCGAGGATGAAGCAAAAAGTGGTGGTTACAAACCTAAGAGTAAATCATAGGTCAGAGAGCTATTTTTCCTTTGGAAACTAGCATATAATTTCATTTTATGGCTTGTTCCATCAAATAGCATGGAAAACATTAATACAAGGTGATATTTGTCACAGAACATCATCCTGGAGATTGACAAGTATCAGAAAGGAAAACAGCAAAGCAAATTAAGCCTCTGAATTTATGAGGGGATCTGCATGGGCAGAGAGCACAATGTCAGAGTACAGACAAATATACTAATCACAGCATTGACCCTTTTGCAAGACTGGGCCTAAAACATGTTGAAATGACAAGAATCTAAGGAGCTAAATGCAGACAGGAATGCTTACAGTAAAGCGTGAGCTGTTCATACCGCTCACCCTGAAAAAAAAAGAGTTCTTCATAACTTCTTTTCTATAAGTAGCTTCCTAAACATGTAATACTTTCTAGTGATATAGCTAATACTATAAATATTTATATTCAGAATGAGTTTCACAAGAGAGGGAGATAATACATTATAAAATATGAATACCAGTTTCATTTTTTTCATGGTAATAATAGATGAAAAATTCAATCATAGAAAAGAGAATTGATCAATGAAACTCTGCATCTTCTTGAGGGGAATTCTTTGGAGATGCAAAGTCAATGAAGTTTCTCTTTATTTCTTTGTCTTTTAACTCTGATTTTATCAATGGTCATAGAGACACACAGCTGTAGTAGATTTTTGGTATAAATAACTGACTGTGAAGCTGAAGCTTAGTGCATACCAGATCCACTGAGAGAGCTGAAGAGGCTGCAAACTAAACCATATGGCAATATATTTATGGTAGTTAGTGGGGCAGATCCTCTTGTCTCATCTCTTTGTACTTCAATCCTTCATAAGAAAAGTATAGAATTCAAATATTTTTAAATGAAAAGAAAACCTCTTTCTTTAAGCTGTTAGCTCAAATCTTCAAAGTTAGATCTTGGATATGCTTATAGATCTTGTACTGTGAGATAATATCTGTGTTTTATTTTTGTGTACTGTTCTGGCATCCTTTCTTCATTATTAACATTGATGGCCTTTAACTCATATTTTCTTGTTTTTTATAACTAGTTATTTTGCCAGAAGATCCTCTTTTCTGTAAACAGGGCATTTGATATTCTATTATCTGATAGATAAGACTTATATCAGTCTGTAGTAATGTGAGTCCATGCTGGAATAATTTCACTTACAGTAGTTTCACAATTTCCATTTCATTTTCATATGAAATTTATCTGTCAAGAGGTGAAGAGATCCACAATAGAGCTTCTGTGTTCATAGCACCTGATCCTGGCAATATATATTACTATTAAAATTATTGATTTGCTTTGGAGTATCTTGTGTTGGCCTTTCAACAGTTTCATCTTCTCTGAAGATTGTTTCTAGTGTGGTAATATTCCTAATTGCCTCTTTATTACAAACAATGCAAATAATTAATTTAACTCTCCTGCAATGGCCTTTGGTTTTTTCCTTTTCTGGTTCTTTTACACTTCCAGTCTCTCTGTCTCTCTCTGAGCATGTTTTGCCACACATGAGGTTTAGCTGCCAGGGCTCATGGCTGGCTCAGATGGATGCAGGTGTGTGGGTCCTGCCTGCTCACATCCTACAAGGCCACATTCCTGCTCGGGAGGGCCCTGTTCAGTCAATGTGGCTGTGAAGCTTGGCTTTTAGCATGGTTTTTGTGAATTTAGCAGCCTGTTCTTTAAAAGGTTGTGTTTTCTGTGGGGGTCTATGTTTGGTTGGTTGGTTTCCCCACCCCCCCAGACTTTTCAAATTCTAAGAATTCCCCCAGTCTAGACACACACAGCATTTGAGGGGGGATATTTTATGGACTCTGCTTTGGTTACTGCTCTCTGACTACTTTCAAATAACTTTTATACTGGAGACCAACACCAAGACTTTAAAGTTAGGTTAAAACCTTACAAGTGTGTGTATATACACATATATAAAAATATAACCAATGCATAGAAACATGATTGTTATTTTAGTATTTTAATATCAATTTTTTCCATGTACTGTATTCTATGTAACATATTTTAAGTATATTTGTAAATTAAGATAAACACTGTAATTAATTACATTAAATATATAGATTAATTAATTAATCTATTAAAATATATAGATTAATGCCATAAAATGGGTTATTTTGGTTTGATGCCATGAATCACACCATTTGTGGGACTCCAAAATTGATTGTAAGGAATGCCTCATTGCTTACAGTTATTTGTCCAATAATTATCTCTTTCTGCTAATTTTCAGATCTAAGGACAAATTCCAGCCTGTTTAATTTCCAAGACACTTGCTTGAAGAAAGAATTTTAAAGACCATGAGTTTACAGGGCCAAAATTCAGAGGGCTGTTTCTGTTATCCACACTCACAGGGATAGCAGCTAACTCTGCAGGTAGTTCCATTTTTTTATGACATTGTAAGTGTTTAAAAATATTTATTAGTTTGCTATCTCATAAAAGCTGAACTTTGGACATATCAGCCTATGAATATTCCAAATATAATAGTAGTAAATCTTCCATATTTATTTAGCACCTTTTCTCCTAATGCAAAATGCATTAAAATTTACTCCTGAATGATATTTATTGCCTTTTGAATTTTTGTGATAATTCTAAATTGCCTTAAGTCACTATAAGATTTTCTAATTAAATTACCTTTATGCTGTTCCAAGGTAAGTGTCCAGTCAGAGTAATTTCCTCACAATGTCTGTAGTGCAGAAAGAGCACCATCCTATTCTAGTCCACTCTTTGATAAATTCTTTAAATTTTTATTAAAACTGAAATATGCTTCTTAATAAGATAAGAAGTCCAAATATTTTTACTGGTAATGTGAGGGGGGGGAACAATGTCTTTAAGAAATAAAAACAAAAAAAAGTAAAATTTTAATGGAGGGAACAGAATCAGTCATAAATTCTGTTTCTTCTTTTGCACTATGATATCCAAAATACAAAAGCAGATTTTAAATATTGAAGTTCATGCAAAATATTGTATCTTCAGTGGTCCATGAGAAATTTAATTTTTACGGACTTAGGAGATTTATGATGCTCAGTGTGTTAGTGGCTGGTCCCTTCCATGTGTGTCTTGTGCCTAGCCACAGGCTCTATAAATGGATGCTGTGTGCCAGGAAGGAGTTCCAGGCAAGATAACATTGGAAACTTTAATGCCACCAGCCTTGACAAAGGCAAAACATTTGGAGTTAAGACTCTTAGGTTTATTACCTGAGGAACTTCTGGTACATGGATGTGGAAGTTGTCATAGGACTGCAGGTAGATCTGGGCATTTTTTGTGTGCTGTATCCTACTAACAGGCCCTAGACTCTTCTGTCACTGTAGAACACTTTCTGCAGCTCCTCATTTAGTATGGATTATTCAGATTTCAGAACCTGAAAGTGCATGTGCAGATGGACGGGATGAGTGAGGCTGGTGTCAGGTTTAAGTGCCAGGTTATGTGGGAAATGGTGGTACAAATGTTGTATCCATATATCTGTGATTGAACAGGTAAATCTGATGTTTCATATGGCTCTCATAAAAGTGTTCTTCCAGGGCATTCAGGTTTTTCTGGGGTTTTATTTATTTATTTACTTATTTATAAGTAAGAACTATAAAAAAAAGGTGTGTGTTTTTCCCGAGACACTGCCTATGCCACTCCAAAGAATTTTATTCTGCCTAAGAATAACAGCAATTTGATAGCTGAAAGAGCTCAGATAATTATAGGCTGTACTTGTAATACCACATCCTTGCTTTCCATTTCCCCTCATTTATTATCTTCCAGAAGATGCTCTCCCAGATTATGGTTATGTTTCCATTTGCTTGTGCACTGGGCTAGTATTGTGTCTAAGTTTTTTTATGACATTTATATATGGTAGTGAGTGGGTCAAAATATCCAGGTAGGTTATAACCAATTTCTTTATTACCATTTTTAGAGGACACCAGGTCTATGTGCTGCCAGTTTGACAGTGCTGGGCTGGGGACGACCCAACACTCTCCTGCTGCAACTGGGTAGGAACAAGTCTGTAAAACTGCAAGCTGCAGACCTAAGTGCAAACAGTTTAAAGTATTGCAATAAGCTTCAGTGTGCTTCTTGCACTGTCAGTTTAGCCTCTTAAAGAGTGTCTGAAATACATGATGAGGATATGTGAGGATATAAGGTTCATTATTATATGGCAAGAATGATAATTTGTACAGGAACATAAGGCTGTCAGAAGAGCGGCTTCAAGGTGATATGGCCTTAGTGGACACAGGGGCCAATGATAAACAAAGCAGAATTTAAAATAAAAAAGCAATGAAAAAATCATCCAGTATAGATGATATAGAGAGGTATAACAAATTCCCTAACCATAGGGTTAGTGCAGTCAGAGGACTAAGGATGATAATATGTAATAAAAATATTTGAGAAATGAGGCTGACTTTTTAGCTCAGAGCCAACCAGTAAATTTTGAGCTTCTGGAAATATGGACATAGACTTTGTACTTTCCTAGATCATGATTCTAACACTTTATTCAAGGCTGCTCTTACCTACATAGAGGAGTCTGGATGTGTTTTGTTTTCATGGTTAAGGTAGAAATCATATACCTATGCACTGAGTGTAATTAAAGACTGCAGATCATTTCCAGAGTGAATACTAATAAAATTTTATTCATACACAGAAATAAAAATAAAAGTTGTAATTTTAGATTATTTTTCTATCACTATGAGTGTGACTCTTATCTGTGTGACAGTTGCTGAAATGCTGATCTCATTGCAACAGAACTTGACTTTTGCTCTGTGTCAGGACACTTTGAAACTTTTTTCCTTATTATGAGTAATTAACAAAATACTAGAGATGTTCAAATCCCAGTTCTCTAACAATGTTATTCCAGTATAAACCAGAAAATTAATGTAGATGTTTATCTGAATGCAATAGAGACAGTTGACTTCATATGTTGGATCTCAAACAGTATTAAAACAACTGAGAGATTGCAATCATGCAAACCAAGGGAGCAATTATTGTGGTTTAATTATCTTCAAGAGCAGAAATGATCATCTGAAATTCAAATATGGTGCTTATGTTTTGGCCTTTTGGGGGAAGGCACATTTTAGCAGTCACATGGCCCTTTTGCACAGAAACAATTGTCTGCTTTTGATGCTACATAAAGGCTAGAGATTTTTCACTGGTAATGTATTCCTGATCTTTAAATGCTGGACTTCAGTCTGTGACTGTTGACTGATAATTGTTTTCAAACCCAACAGGTCAAAATGCTTGTGTATATTTCAAGAGTAGCAGCAGGAAAAAAAAAAAAAAAGAAAAATTGCTTTTATCTTTGAATGAGTTGCTGTATTTTCCAATGGAAGAAAATTACACAATAACTACTCATTTGAGAAGTAATTAACCTTCTTAAGCTATTTGCATTATTAATGTACTAGTTATCATAATGTCCTAATGTATCTGCATTTCCATTAATGTTTTCCTCACTAAACAAATAAAAGTGAATAGAGTAAAGAGATGACATTTGTTTAATTGTTCATCAGGATTCTTTTCTTCCCCTAATCCGAAGCCCGATAGTTTGTTAAATAGAAACCCTTAAGTGGATAGCATTTCATGATAGGTTTTGAACCTAATTATATCAAATGTCATAGTGTTATTTATTTAAAAGGCTTTTCAAGATAACTGTGCAAGGGGAAAGATCTGTTTTCTTCCTTTTATAGTGCTTAAAATTTTCTATTAAGTTCTTCTAATTTGTTTAGCGCTTTCACAAATGCCCTCAATCAAGTTTAATTTTAGAATCCTTTAAAATGTTTCCTGTAAATGTAGTCAGTCTTGTAATACTGTTTACTGCTACTGCTTCTTCCCTTTATGAAAAGATCTCCTAAACTGGGATCAGCATGATGCTGTGCTTGCTCTGAAAACCTTGGCATGGTTTGCAAGTATTGGAGAGAACATATGTTACCACAAAAAAAGGAATGATGACCAAAGCAGTCCGTATAATTAAATAGGTTCCTCTTTAATTAAAAGATACTAGGTAAAGACAAAATACCTGGGTATTCTACAGCTTTGTGGAGTACCACGAGGGAGAAAGAAGAGCCTAAGGACCACTGAGCATGTAGAAATACCAAGAAAGCTGCATCAGCACAACCATGTGACAGGAGCAAGTAGAAGTAGGAGTTAAACAAAGAGAATTCAGATGTCTTTATCATTCTATAATGTCGTGCTCTGAATTTCCCCCTAGACAAGCTCAAATAACTCTAAACCAAAGAAGCATAGTTCTTTTTAGTTTTATTCTTTCCCTTCTTTTCTTTTTTTTTTTTTTTTTTAATGGCCTTATGCCATTACAGAAATGCTTTTATACATGACCAGCCTTCTCTTTGGGACACTATAGCATTTAATGAACCCTGGTCAATAACTCTGACTTAAACAAAAATCCCAACAATTTGTGAGGCTTCCATCTTCAGATCTTGGGGTGACTGTTATAGTTCATTCCAGACCATTTCTTCTGTTGCTTTTCCCCTAGAGTATCTTCGAAGAGCTTGTCTCTGACTGATTCTTCCTCAGAGCTTATACATGGAAATTGGAGAAGTTCTGCTGATTTATACGTGTTAAATCATCCTCTCAGAATGTTACACATTGTACCACAGTAGAGAAACACTTAATGGTGAAAGCTGGATGAAAGAAGGTGGGGTTTTTTTAATATTTTGAGTCTTTGTTTGCTTTGAAATCTTGTTTTATTTCTGAAACTAGTGCTTGTAAGAAGCATATTTAAGATCATATTTCTCAGCACTCCCAGTTTGTTCATAATCCCATATGCAGCTAGAGGGGCTCCCACCCGTAGGAAACCCAACACAAAAATGAATGTGTCTGTGGTTTGCTGGTTTGTTTGCTTTTTAAAATAAGTATCTTAACATTAATGATAAGAAGAAGGTCAGATAGAATCTAAATATACAAATATATCTGGTAGACTGCTCCAAGTATTTTAACTGTGGTAGCTGTGTACATCAGAACATTTAATTTTTAAAGCTATGAGTCTTGTAATTTTTAATTGTCATATTGCCTCTAAAGTTATTTTGTCATTATTCTCTAGTCCTTCAAGCAAATGCCAGCCCCCAAAAGATTTAAAGCTGATGCTTTATTTGCCATGTTTGAATGCTACCCTGTAGGGAAAAACACAGCAGGTTTCTTAAATAACCTTAGCTACCCTTTACCTTTCAGCTTTAAACACTTACATATAAAAGCATTGAACTCTTCAGCAGGGGAAAGATGCTCTTTCCAGTTCTGTCTCACATTAATCTACTTGCCAGCTTATATTAGAAATATGCCAGTACTACAATGCTGTTGAAAAGTACATGTTGAGTATGATGACAGCAATTTTCGGTATCAGTTTATATCCCTGTGGCCATGCATAAACAAAACATTTGGGAGAGCACTTGTTGTTTGAACTCTCGCTAATTATTGCTTAACATGTTCTGCAAAGATTGGTGATTGCTTCCCTGCTTTCCTTGCCAAACTTCTCTAATTGTCTTTTAGTTTCATACCTTTACCCTTTTCTGAATCACACCAGAATCAAAAGTCTCTTAAATCTGCAGAACATCTGTTCTTGTAGTATTTTTACCTTGACTATATGTTTACAATTATCATCTAAAACTGTGATTAAACTATGCTGCGTATGTTGCAAATGTCATAAAGGTATTTTTTTAAGTATTGCTAGATTTATAGGAATACTTTACTGTTTAGGGTTAAAAATAATTTATGTATCATAGTAGCCTGAATGGATACAAATTCCATTGGGCTAGTTACTGGTACATCCTCTTTTGTAGGTTAGTATTGAGATAGTGTAGAGCACTTTACAACTCCCACAACAATTTCTGGAGAGAAAGCAATGCCTGGGGTATCCAAAGCCTGCTGACATCAAGGTACTTACCAAACATTTGTTAGAGGGTAACTTCTGATTGTCAGAGGGCACAGAAGAATTAGGTGTTCAAACTTGCACCTAATTAAGCATCACTTCTGCCACAGCTCTGGGTCCAGCTTCAAGCTCCCTGTCATGATTTGTCCAATTCTTTGCAGTGCTCTGTAATTTAGAGGCCTGCAGAGAAATGCAGAGTTAGGAACTAAATCCGTACATCTGAAAACATATTCCTGACCATGGCATGATTCTTCAAATAATTTGATCTTAGGCTTGTTAGATTTCCATCGTAGAGAAAAAAATTCATAGACTTTTTGGCCTCCCATGATTTTGCCCTTCCTCCTTCAAGTCATATTGGCAACCTGTGATGGATGTGAATTTTCATTTTTTTAATTCTTCCTCTAGTCACAACTATACCAATAAGTGCTTGGACTTAAATACATGATTTTGATCTTGGTGGCAGTTGTCATAAGACTGAAAGTCTGGAATATTACATTAAAAGAGAGAAGTGAAGAATTAACAGTGGCCTGAGTTTTAAAAGCACACCAGTATTATATCGTTTCTATGAAAACTATTCAGACCTTTCCAACAACATTCATAAATCCTGACACCTCAGCTTAACTACACCATAAATAAAACTGCTACTTAACTCACCTTATCACATGAATTCCTTCCCCTGAAATTCAATAATTTTCAGATTCATAACTACAAAATATCTGTGTAAGTTTTGAAATATTCCAAGTATTTGTACATGACCATTCTCTCAGGATTGTAGTGACAATGTTATTCCTTACTTACTAGAACTGAGATACAAGTTCAAAGAATTTATTTCACAGTAGTTTTAAATTATAATTTTTAATTCTGAACCTCATCTATCTTTCAGAATCAGCATCCCTCATAATAGTAGTAATGGGGGTAATAAATCTGCTAACTGCTGGCACCACTGCAGAACAAAACCAAACCCTTTGTATTTAGTTGGATTGTTTCTTCCATCATGTGTAATGTCTCTGGGATCTAAGGCCCCTGTTATTAATGGGAGAGCTGAGGTCAATAATTTTTTGAAGTAACTGACTGCGAGGACACTCAGTTAAAACACAGTACCTTTTGGATTTACATTACCAGGAATGAAACAGGGAGGACTGTTTTTACATGAAAACTTGTCATCACAACAGCAGTCTCAAATTTATGCTGGAAATGCCCAGGCAGCTGATGAAATGTTGAATCCATCCTGATTCATCACCAATGAATACAGTTGTCAGTAAAGAGCCTTCCCTTATTTTCTGTGATTTTTGCTTTTTTTGTACCAAGAGAAGAAAGGGCTAATGGAGATACTTTACTTATTTCCTTCTTTTCTCCCTGATTTTGTTCTGAATGAATTCCATGTCAGACTCTTCCATTTTCACGTATCTAAATAAATTTCATCAAAGATAGTAGGAGGACAAAGAGAAAATAGAAATTCAGCTGAATCCTAAGCATTGTACATGAAGATTCAAATAAAAAAATATTGCTTTAGGAGCATTGCAAATGTTTTTCAGTCAAATTGAGATAAAAGACATGCATTGTATTATCTATCAATCTAATATTATTTAATCTAGTCCAATTCAGGAATAGATACAATACTAAAGAATGAAAAGGACATCTGCATTGATCCTGAGTCTCTAGGAAGCATTGATTTAGAAAAGTATGTAATTTTCTGTCATCATACTTGGGGATAAAGGTCTGAACTCTTCCTGTAAATCACTGTAGATATTTCACTTTATGAATTGCAATTGTTTGCTTAAAAACAGATGGTGCTCAGAAGGTGTAACATGGATCTAAAAAATTTATTTTCTTTGTGTAGATAAACTAGATTAGTTTATCTGAAAGGCACTCTTTGTATTCTTGTATTCCAGTTTCATGAGTGGGAACATCACATATTTGCTATGGGTTTTGTGCTAATGTACTGTTCAGTGACAGAGGCATTCAAGTTTTGCTTGATAATGAGGTAGAAAACTACAGAAGAACAGTTGCTTTTTTCTGTTTTTCCCCAGCAAGACTATCTATTTCAAGATACCTGCTTCTTGACATGGGAAGATTGGTAGAATTAGCATATTTATGTTCCAAGACTTTGAAACTGCTGTATCCCTGTCAATAGCAATAAACCAGAAACGTTCTCTGCCAGGAACTGCACCGAACCTGTACTAAGGGGGAGAGCATGTAGAAAGGAAAGAGTATTCTCCAGAGTTTGAATCACTTCAAATTATTTGTTGCTATTGTTGTTCTTGGCCATCCTCAGAGGTTTTATTCAGTCCCCGTGGGGAAAAGAAACCAACTTCTCCTCCCCAAATAAGCATTATGCTGGCCTATGAATAATGTAATGTAATTTCAAAAAAACCCACAAACTGCAACACCTATTTTCTTGATATCTTATGGACATGAGCTGCACTTGGGAATATACTTTGTCCTGGAATTAAAGCTGTCATCTTTTGAATGTTTGCAGATATTTCAGGGTTGATGGATTGCTACAGTGTTTGAATATAATGAATATGAGATTACAGATAATGCAAAGCATTTCCAATTCCAGGTTGATGTCCCTACGCCCATCCTTCACCTTTCTTGCCTTTCTTTCTACAGGGAATAAAAATAAACAGAATGTAGATATATAAAAAGACAACTCAGATTTCCAGGGGATGAGTCAGAATGACAGGGAATATTAACTTCTAAATCTCACTTTTAAAATATTTTCCATTTCCCCTAAAGTGAAAAATTCTGCTTCAATGGTATGTAGCATTTCTCCCTTGAATGCAATGGGAGAACAAGTAGCATGGTAGTCATCAAACTTTCCTTGTTCTCTTGACTTGTTTTTATTCAACAACAAAAATTTTTTGTATGTGTTTGCTTCCTATTTGAAGACTTGGTTATTTGTGCGATAAAATTAAAAAGCAAGGCAAATTAAAATTTTAGATTATGACATTCTAAAGCAACTTTATTCAGCACGTCTTAGTGCCTTTCATGCTTTGAAGATGACAGGGTTTGTAATAATAGTCATATTTCTGTGTGAAAAAAAGATGGCCAAAACCATCTTGATTTTTTTTTTTTTTTACAATTAATACAATATATTAGGCCTTCCAGGAGGATCTTTTGTTCCCTTTAAATAAATATAGACAACCTAAGCTACTGCTTTCCTATTTTCTTGTAGTCCTCAGTTTCTGGTCCATCAGGTTTTTTGTGATGTTCAGCAGCATCCCACTGCCAAGAATGGCACCAATGTTTCTCAGCAATGTTTCTGTTGTTTTACTGCTCCACTGTAATTTGTTTCCATGTGACAAGAAATACTTTTAGGTCAGATTCAAAGATGAGTCAGAGTGATTTTGTGCAAATCTGTATCTGATTTATAGATCAACACCTTAGGAAGTTCTGTCTGGAAACCTGTTTTGATTGACAACATTTCAAGATAAGACAGACATAAGCACATGACTCAGAAGATGAAAAGTAAAGAGCTGACTGCTCCTAACCTCTTTCTTCTAAATGATCTTCTGCTAAACAGAACCATTCACAAGAATATTGCTTCAGTTTCTCTCCACATTAGACTTTCTGCAAGAAGTTGCTTGCAATTCTAACAAGGTTCTCTGGCAATTTCAGTCCTTATACTATAGTGAACTGTTACCACGTTACATACTTACATCGATTCCAAATGGTGCTTCTAGCAAGGCCTCAAGTGTGTTAAACGTGTTTCTGACATGTTATAACACAGCTGCCCTCAGGAGCAGTGGCAATCCAAGCATTTCAGTAGCTCGTACGCTCAGAACCTTTATTTTGAAGAGTGCTTCAATATCAGCAGTGTTGAAAATCACTCATCCTTGCCAGAGTGTGAGCATTGTACTGACAGCATATAAAAAGGCATAGCCCAGGCTTAAACCATTCTGAATACAGGCATGGTCTGAATGTTTGAGGATATCAGGAATGAGACCCTCCAGAGAGGATGGGCAAACAAACATTCTACATATGTTTGGTTTTCACCAGCTATTGATCATGTGGGTTTGCAAGTGTCTGCTAGAAAATATTTTCTGTGAATCATGACTTCTGCTACAACATGTTAACTATCCAAATCTAGTAAACAAATACCACACTGAGGGGGGCTAGGAATAAATTTATACTGGTTATATCAGTGAATTACTTGCATACATATCACAGCACTTATCTTTCAGCCAAGGCAGGTTGCCAAAGAAGGGAAGGAATAATGGTCAAGGGTTTATCTTTTTTTGGCTACCTTTTTCCTAATGTTTTTGCTTTTTTCTGTCCTTTTGTCTCACCACAAATCAGTATGTCATGGCATTGGTTTGCTGGACAGAAAACTGGTACCCAATGATAATAAATTTAACTAATATGGAAAGAAAAATGGAGTGAAATTTCTCACATGGTGAAAAAATTCAAACGTGTTAACTATGCTATTATACTCCTCAAAGAAAACAGTTCAAAAAGACATCATGGCTCACAGAATCCGTCATGTTACACAGTAGTATATTTACAAACAAACAATGCAAAAAAAATATTTTGTACCTTTATCTGCATTAAACAAAAATGTCTACAATCGTTACTGGTGGAACAACAGTTACTGCATTCACCTACTTCATGAAGAGAGCTGTCACATTCATGTAATAAATAAAACACCCTCCCACTCAGCCTTAAATACCCACAGGCCCACTTCTCAGTGGCGGATGACATGTGCTCGGTATGCATGACTACACTAAAGTTAGGTTTATTGTGTGCCATAATGATGCATATTAAAGATGTATTTCATAAAAGGATAAAGGGGTCTGGATGTGTATTGTTTTGTGCAGTATTCCCTAGCCTGGGGGATTAGTTGATGTAAACTACTTGGGATCTCCACATTTTGTAGATGAGTCAGTGTAAAGAAAACAGAAATGAGAGCATCTAATATGAAACTGAGAAATATGATTGAAGGCTGTGCTGACTTGCAAAATGAATGGTGGTTTGCATGCTATAAACTCTGCTTTGCTTTGTGGAATCTCTTTCTTCCCCCTGAATGAAATGTCTTTCTTGAGTAACAACAGACTCGTGCTTCCATTACAAAAGGGTATCATCATAGCACCATTTCACTTCCACTCTATCACAGCCCATTCACATTTCCCTAAGCCATTTGGATAGTTTCTTTAAACACATATTTTTCATCTTATTGTAAGCTTATACTATTTGTTTGAATAATTTAACTTTGAAGACAAGAAGATTAAGAAGGGACCCTCATAGCTGATGTTCTTTAAGTTGTTTGGAACTGGTTACTGCATAAAGCAAGGTGCTAAGCTGGATGTCAAGTCTCAATATCCCCAAAGTCTAGTAGTGATCTGGGCCCCGAGTGGAAAATAAGCATTCAAATGTCATGTATAATTCAGAGCATCAGAATATTTCAAGTATGAAAATCCATAGTTAACTGCTTCTCTCAGAAAGGGTTTCCTATCTTATGAGCTGGAGATGATTTAAACAATTTAGAGGTGATTTATAAATCACTTAGGGTGATTTAAACAGAACTCTGCACAGCTCTCCCACAGCTTCCTGAAATATATAAACAGTATCTAATCTGTGAGGCCATTTGTAAAGAAAAAAATCACTTCTTATCTTCAATAAACAAAAATTCATTTGTTCATTACTTATAAAAGTCATCTGAACTTCACAGACCAGTGGAAGTAAAATCAGAACAATAGCCTTCTATTTACAATGGAATTTTTATAAATCCTTTTCCTGCTAAGTCATATTTGATGGGATTTTTTAGCTGTTTCACCAGCACTTGCAGAATGCAGTCTGCTCAGAATAGCTAGTGACTTTCTCTTAATTCAATAAGCTGTTCAACCACAGAGCATTGACAACTGCCTTTGTGAAATCCAGTATGAATTGACTTGTGAAAGTCAATTAGAATTCAGTATTTGGTTAGAGAGTCTTATGCACACAACATCCAGACACCTAGTCAGTCAGATTGTCTCCACATGGATGTGTGTAGATTTATTTTACCTGCAATTTGTTTATTTACCCTATCACAGAATGAAATCCCTACAACATTAAATCCATTGTCCTTCAGCACTAGAGGTGGCTTATTCAATCCTCTGCTGCCATTTTTTAGCAGCGTGCTGAATTCCTGCTTGTAGATAATTGTATTACAATATGCAGTAAATCCACAGTGGCAGGAATAGTCTGAACCCAGCTCAGTACTTCTGTTTTCCTTCTTGCTGAGGAATGAAGGACTGATTCCTCCACCACTCATTAGAGATCCCTAATAAGGGGTCCCCAGTCCTTCAACATCAGCTACAGCCATTTCTTGTCACATCAGCTGAAGGGTTTTATGGGCACATAAAAAGCATGGTACCGCTGGCACAAGTTCCATCAGTGCAAACATAAAGTGCATGGGATATTTGTTGTCTGATAGGTAAATTACTGCTGCAATCATGATGTGGATCACAAAAAAAACATTTGAAGGCAGGTTCTAGATTTTCATAGATGAGAAAAACACACACAACAAAAAAGAAAAAGATACATTGGATAGTTTAGTTATTGAGAGACCAGAAAATTAAAACCAAACAAACAACACAACATATCAATTCCAAGTACCTATTTTCAGGATTTCTGACTGAAGGGCTGTGAGAATGTATGTTTTCAGGCTATTCAAGCCTTGTTTTATCGTCTGGACTGCCATGTAAGACAATGCTGTATTTCGCTACTCTTTCTGTTTCTTCATTCCCACTTTTCCCTGCCGTGTGGCAGATGAAATTGCAGCGTACCTTGAAGACATCCCTGTTACTAATCTTGTCGCTTTTGTTTCTGTATTTTGTAGCCCTTCTCACCACTATGAAAAACCAAAATCAGCTGGACATTTCTGAATGCACTGCTCAGTGTCAGGGATCAGCAAGGGTGGCCTCAAAGCCATGGTCATCCTAGCCAGCCCCAACCCTGGGCACAAGACATCATCTGAGGAACAGGACTGGGCCCAGATTTGGATCATGTTACCTGTCCCACTAATTACTGACTTCTTCCAGGGCTATAGAGGTACTCCTGAAAGAACATCACAACAAAATGTTTCCTAAATATAGGGTTACTATCTCCAGTATTATATTATCAACATTTTTGAAAATCCATCTATCTTCCTCTGGTGCCCCCGCCTCCTTTCGAATCCAACTGAGAACATAGTCTGAAATGCTGTATTAGGTATTTTAATAAAATCTGAATACATGATATCTATCTGCAGAAATATGAATTATGTTCTCTTGATGCAGAGCCTGATTTTATACACCCTCTATTATGGTGCAGATGCTCTTCATTTCCACTGTGTTGATTATTCTTGTCAATATCTCTTTTAATTTGCTCTGGCATTCTTCACATAGAAAAGCTTTGATTTACCTCTGCAAACCTTAATATGTAACTTCAGGTGTCTGCACTTAGCCCATTTCTCCTCTCATTTTCTTTTCAGAAAATGTCAGAATTAAAAATATACGCTCTAAAGAATCCAAGATTTCTGTGCAACAAGAATATGAGTAAACAACAGCACAGCCCAGTCTGCATTACATTTGGCTGTTATCGAAAGCATATTTCTGGTCAGTATGTACTTGCTTTGGGGCAGCAATATCACGCTTTGGGAACTAAAAAAAAAGTTATTTACTTGGCTGCATGAAATTGTTGGTTTATTACTGTCTTTCAGATCGGAAATTGCAAAATGTAATACGGACAGTAGAGAAATTTTGCATATATGTACCATACAGGCATCCGGTTGTGTCTCTGTTGTCTTCTAGCCACATCATCTTCTATAAAAGGCATCAGATAAATTTTATGATGGTGTTCAGCAGTGTTTATCTAGCTCATCAAGGATCTTCATGGGAAATTTGGCTTCCCCCCCCTTTTTTTTTAATCTTCCCCAAGTGTATAGGAACAACATATCATTTTTATAGCTAAAAAAATCTTATAGTGAGCTGCCCAGAGGCAGAATTTCGGACACCTCCTCTGTCAAACCTTTGTGTTTGTGAGTTGCTCAGCTGTAGCTGTGTGTCATGGCGAGCAGCATTGTTTTAAACCTATGGGTACTGTGGTACAGAAGCAGAGCTGGTGGAAGAGAAACGTTTACATCTGGTCTAAGCGTCATTTGCCTGTGAAGCAAATGTAGACACTGAAGGTCACAGGCTTCAGTCAGTTTAGAGGGGGCCTGGTCAGTTACCCGGGGCAAATGAGAGTGATTTTATGAAGCTTTTTGCCAAGTTCATGATTCTTACAGAAGCAGGCAGGTGGGCTGTCTTGGTGGACATGAAGAAGTTGGGTAAATTTCTCCTGAATTACTTAGGAATAAAAATCTCAGAGCAGAATTTGGAAAGAAATCTCTGATGTATGCTTGTCAGAAAACAAACCAACCCAGTCCTATTTGTATGGAAAGGCTGTAAACATGCACCTTAACAAGACCACTTTGAATAATAGTTACACCTCTTGCAAGTATCTGGTCAGGGCAGGATTTCAAGAAAAGTGTGGCCTAAGGAGGGAGTGGGAAATCTAAAATAGCAGGTTGCTGCAGGCTGCTGATCAAGGTGATGAAAAGACTCAAAGGTGACCAGGGTATTGACCAGCTGACAGGCACGTGGCCCTTTTCAACAGGGCCTTGAGAGGCATTTCTAAGATTTTCAATTTCTATGTTGCACTGCCCAGCAAACATAGGCTTTTGATGAAAAAAAAAATTAACTACTTTATCCTCTACTGAAACCTTGAGTTTGCAATACAAAACTTTTTGTGTGTTTTTGGTATTTTATTTTCTACAAAAAAAAAAAAGGTGTGTGCAAAACTCCATCAAGACCTTCCTGATGCAGTTCTGTTTAGCTTTGGGTTTCTGTTATGCTGGGAAGGGAGTTACAATCCCATTTTATGATCATAGACATAAGACAACTGAGCTGGGGAAAAAAAAAATAAAATATCAGAGGTGCCGGCCCAAGGCCACCTGAGATTCCCCACCGCAGTATCGGGTTTCCAGAAGACATATACCCCAGCTCCCATTTCAGAGCTGCGGGTTGTGGGAGCTCCCATATACCAGTAGGGGCTCCCAGCAACCCTCTGCCCCCAGTCAGTGCCACGGCAGGGAATGCCACCCTGCAGCCAGGGTAACAACAGCGCGGGACAAAGAATAGAGCAAAGCCCTCAGCAACCACTCAGGTGATTCAAATTACCAACACTCTTCATTACTTGAACCCAGATCACCCTCAGGCTGGGAACTGCCCTTTTAAATGGGCGCAGGGTCCCGTGCAGGTGCCAGGTGGG